>JBBPJS010001204.1:0-11748 GCA_038088835.1 Singerocomus rubriflavus
CAACGGATGCCCTGCCAGTCAAACACTGCATCAGCCACATACTCTGACACAGTGGAGGCCTCGATAAGTGTGGGCCCCCCTTACTCCACAAGAATCCTACATGCATATCAACGATACATTGGCACGATGCAACCTCAGGCGGAGATAACACAAGACGCACAGAATCCCTCTTCAGATCGCCGTATCCATCATTCCCCTTCGAGACGACCCATATAAACCTCCATCGCCCTCCGCCAGTCCCACATCCCAAAAGGAATGCTACTCACCGGATGAAAAAAAAAAAAAGGTCCTAGACCCCGAAAGCAGCTTCTCTACGGATTCTCTCGTCTCCACGGTTTCATCGGGATCGATTGCTGTCTACCCTTGCAGGGGTAGTACATGAACCATAACCATATCACCCCTACTGCACAGTACTCGACTAGCCCGTGTCTGGTCGACTCTCTGGCGGCAGGGACGGGTCCGTGAAACTATGATTGCACTTGACACAGACGAAAAACAGAATCATCCGTGTCTCCTTCCGCTTTGATTGATCCTGGTAAAACACCGCGCTAAAGCAGACGAGTAATGCGACCGACTCAATAGAAAATGGACTTGACGCACTCTTCGTGGCCACAACGTGGACATGAAATATTGGAATGAGCCTATCATGCACAAGGGATGAGTGGACCGACATGGATCATCACAAGATAACGTACCAGCGTGGGGTCCAATCCTAGATCCGTCGTCACCCCCACTTGCTCTCTGTCATGTACATAATAACAAAAAACATGAAGCTTGCTCTATAGGGACCCTCGGATCGAGACTCACTTGGTAACCGTCAACAAATCGTTCCTGTACACGCATTTGTTATCACTCATTTCAAAGTGGTCGCATATCCTGCATGCGTAAACCATGATCCGTCGTTGTGGATCGGCCTTGGGATAGAGAAGATTATTGCATTCCGAACAAAAGTGGAGGGAGGCCTGAAGATATTCGGCACATTCAGGCGACAAAACGTCTTGTTAGCCATCTCGTCTGCAAAAGTGGGACGAACACACCATGTCGACTCAATCACAAGTTGCTTTTCAAACTCCGAAACAAGACGCGCAAGTGCATTCACGCCACGACCGGACCAGCGTGTGGGATGCCTAAAACTCGGTCATTCCGGTGGGTGTACACTGTCCTTTGGCTCATTCGCGTCTGCTTCGCGCTTTATGGAACGGGGTACATACATCCCGACGAACACTTGCAAAACGGAGAAGTGACAGCTGGTATCACCCTTTATGATTCCATTAGCACACCATTGACGGGAACGAGCAAGGCAATATCCTCGGGTTTCATGCCTTGACGACCTGGGAGTGGAGCTCAGAGACACCAGTCAGATCCATTCTCCCGGTTTTCGTGACCACCGGGTTACCCTGGTTCATCTTGCGGCTGCTTTTCGGACGTGAGGAGAATCCTTTGATGTCCCCGAGTAGGCCTGACACAAGTCCAGCCGAACAATTATCGCGGATGGTACACCCCTCATTCGTCTTCCGCACCCACCGTTTGATATTCTTGTGCTTGTCCAGTGTCCTCGGTAATTTGTCTGTCCTGTTTGGAGTGACTACTAAAATAGTGTAGATTACAGTGTCTCGAGTCTCGTCTCGCCGCTCGCATCGCGTCGCGTGTGCCTCCTCTTGCTTGCGTCGTCCTATGTGACTTGGACTTTCCAAGTTCGACCGTTCTCAAATGCGCTCGAATCAGCGTTGGTTGCTTTATGTCTCGTACTCCTTCGGCGGATGGTAGACGAATGGACGCATCTCAAAGTAACCAGGAAGAATGCGGACGACAGACGTCCCCATCACACATATGCCTTGAAGCGTGATCTTCATCTCTTTGCAATCTTTGTCGTCATCGGCACCTTTACCCGCCCAACTTTTGTCGCCTTTGTCTTTCCGATTGCCTGCCGAATACTCTGGCACTCTTGCCAGGTAGCAAGCTCTCCAATTCGAACGATTAGTTTGCTCCTATTGCCATTCTGCACAGCTATGCTCGTGATCTCGATATTCATCACCGCAGACACGTACTATTTCAGTGGTGGCCTTTCCAAGCTAGTCGTTACGCCCTACAACTTTGTCAGGTATAATATATCTGCCTCGAATCTCGCCGACCATGGTCTACATCCGCACTGGTTACACGTCGGTGTCAATCTACCGATGTTACTTGGGCCACTATTCATTTGGTTTGAATGGCGTAGCGTGTACGAATACGTGAGATACTCTGGAGGTCGCGCTCACAAGGTGCATTTTGAGACAGATATCATTAGGCAAAGTATGTCTTCCTGCTTTCAGTCACCTTTCTGGCTAATTGTCGTTGAAGCTCTGATTCAAGTCATCATACTCTCGTTGTCGGTTCTATCCGTCCAACCTCACCAAGAACCCAGGTTCTTGATACCGCTGATTCTCCCGTTTATTGTACTGGCAGCCACTGTAGAATCACCTCGCAAAGGGAAATTGTTCTGGGTGAATCGTTCTTTTGTGTGGGTCGAGTCAGTTGATTGATCACGGCGCGCCAGGTGATTTGGATCACATTCAACTTGGCGCTCGCACTTCTGTTTGGCGTTTTGCATCAAGGAGGGGTCATTCCATCTTTATTTTCCCTTCATTCCACGCTGGGAAATGCCATTACTGCTTCACGTACACATGTTGTCTATTGGAAGACTTACATGCCTCCTCGACATCTCCTCGGGGTGTTTCAACAGGGTACGTGTCCTTTCTTCGTAATGTCACGACACTCAGTTTCAAAATAGATGTCGAGTCTGGAAACGTAGCCTTTGTTGATCTCTCGGGTGCCCCACAAAGTGAACTGATCACCGCTCTCTCTGCTCCATCTTTCAATCAAACATACCTTGCCACTCCGGTACCAATGTACCTGACATTGCCTCAACTTGTCTCGTCGTGCATGACCCTGCAAGAGCGTGTTTTCCCCCACCTTGATCTGGATCATATCCCCGAAAGTATCCAAGCAGGGGTTTATGATGGGCTAAGTCTAGGTGTTTATGTTGTTGATTCGGGCTGTGTCGGCCGCACAGGCACCTAGGTAACATCATTAATTGATCACTCGGCGCAAATTTGTTGTAGGCACATTTATGCAGGAATACAGACTCGCGACACTGCCGGTGGTGATAACGTACTGCGACCTTTTGGAAGTGATGACTGAAGGCCAGGTAGCAAAATAAAAAAAAAGTCTGCTGTGAAATACTGTTGGCCGCGAACGCTAAGAGAGCACGAAGCGCAACTTGGGAGGCAAGTAAGGAGAGGACTGGCTGGGGTCCTGAGGAACAACAGCATGTGTCGTGCCAGTCCTCTCTGAGCATCCAGGGTCGTGTACGGTACACCACAGGGATGACGGACGTGAAAATTCTCATCAGGGGAATGATGTAAACCGCTGCCCCGACATGCCGCAGGACCATTTTGGTGAAACTACCGGCTGCAACAATTGAAGTGAACGGACACACCAGACGGCAGCGACGTACGACACAACAGAGAGTCGGTGGCTTGGAAATGTGAGGGACGCTTCCTAAAACCGACAAGCGAGCAATAACCTGAATTACGTTACAGTAGTACAGTATGCTCCCAGAGTTGGCACTTGCTCGTTCCCATGCTGAGCCTCGCCAAAACCAGCCGGCGAGGAGTGGATTCGGCGAAACAGCGCAATCCCGTTTTGCGCACTAAAGGCGACCTGCAGGACTTCTTGATCCCGAGGACTCACGGCCAGCAAAAAGGCAAATTACGGTCAAAGGAAATCTTGAACTATAACGCAGGCCAAGAGTTCCTGAATTAACCCAGTAATAAGGGGAAGACCTGTGCTCGCCAAGTGCGATCCTGTCTGCTGCACTTTTAAACTCTTGCATGACTCGGTGGTACATATCGAATTCGGAGCGGTATTCACGGTTCAAAACATTGAATTAAACAAGGCTCCAAGAAATTTGTGCCGCTACAGTGAGCATTTACATACTCGTGTTACGATGCTGGCCAAGGTGACGTATCGCATGCATTAAAATAGCTACGCTGTCTCATGATCGTCGATTGTGCGGTGTCTCAGAGAACATGAATGAATCCCCTGAGACGGTCCAATCAAGTCAAATTTGGAACATAATGACAACCGCTGCTACTACGCCTGACAGCCAGGCTGGCCAGACCCGTTACGGAATGTACAATGTAGTAGTAGGTGGCCGTTTCACTGAAGTGAAACAGCTAGCCGACGAGACCGCCAGGACTGTCGGCAACCTCGGGTACCAATGGTACTGAGATACCCAAGCTTGTGTGGACACCCTATATTAAAGTTGTAAAGTTACCCAAGAAAAAAGAATAACCCTTGAAAATATGCTGAATATCACAGCCGATACTCATTCCTCCAAATACGGGTAATGTGTCATGGTCCAGCGAGTCCCAGGACCAACTTTTAGTCCTGCTGTCTGAACCAGCCCTGACTGCCGACTAATTTACAGAAGCACGGTTCAGCGCTCAGCCCTCAAGCTTCAAGAACATCTATGACTCGGTCCTGATAGCCATTGTCTTCGTCGCGTCAAGGCTTCCGGAAAATGCGAGAGATCTTTCAAATCAGTGAATCCGAACTGGATGGTCCTGACCAGAGTACTCGGTAACCCTCGGTTGACACAGCCGATTTCCTGTCTATGGTTTGATTTTTTTTTGTAGTGTCACGCGTCATAGACTGTCACGGGTTGTCGCGGCGAGTGTCTCCCGCTTATTTGTCAATGCTTGGCATAAAGTTCAAACACCGCTTCGGTTGCTTCGCGGCACATGTGTCACAGCACGACTGCGGTCAAGCTGACGTTTGAATCTCAACGAAAAAGAGAACAGAATGAGTTTATTCGAGGTATCAAAAAGTACGATGTGAAAGGTCATTTGCTGAGTGAAGTTGTCGTGACCAGCTTTGTAGTCTGACCAACCCGACTACAACTGCGTAGGAATTTTCTTTATTGACCCACCTTGTGCCGCGAGCTGCTGTCACATTTCGCGGAGACGTCGTTGACCTCACCACCGACATGACAGGATACACTGAGACACGCCCGAGTGACTCTTTGGCGATGACACCGTATTTGTCCAGTTTTATGTATTATTCTACACCAAGACGAGTGGTCGCAGTCTTGGAACACTTTGAATCAGGAATACAAATAGAGCTTTGGAGTACTGTACACAAGGCTACAGGAAGTTGCAAGTTTGACGCTCAAGAGGGCAGAGCCTGCCACATGACGTTAAAAGGTGGTGTGAACACGTCTCTACACCATCGGGACCGCAATACGTTCGGTGGGAGAAGTAGAGACTGCAGCCGAGGTGCGGGCGATGGCAGACAGATCAATGTCTACGCGCCACGGTAAGAAACTAGCCATTCGTGGAGAGAATAAAGACGACCTTGGCCCTTGAGAGCTGTCTTCCTAAAGTTTCTTGCGAGACGCTTCTCCTCTTCGGTGAGGGGGTTCGACTTTCTCTCGGATGCGTGCTTCTCGACTGGTGTGGCGACATGAGCAAAGGGACCCTCTAGGACAGTATGACCGTACATGAGTCCCTCCTGTCTTCTTCTGCGTCTTGTTGCTCGTCCTCGAGTGCGGCTACCTCGAGGTCACCCTCGTCGGCGATGCTGCCCCAGTTGTGGTGGCCACCACCACCCTTGCGGAGAGACTTGTCGAGGCCACTCTTTGACTCGGAGCGGTCCCTCATGAGGGCACGGGGAAAGGCAGCGCGCTCGGTGCGGGTCATGGGGAGAGGGATGGGAGAGTGAGAGAGGTGGGGGCAGGTCAGGTGGTCACTTTATATCCCTCGTGGACAGTCTGGCGCGTTCGAGACAATTCGAGGGACGAAGCTGATGCGGGGAAACGTGGGAAATCATATCTCGTCGTGTGGTCGGCCTCGTCTCAGCAAACGACATGGCCGCTCTGCGTGTTCGTTCTCTCTTACGTCCATCCGACTCACTCCAATGCGTGCTCGACGTACAACCTACTACTGCGAACTCGGCACCCATGGGTCCACCCCATTGGATCGCTGTCGTCACCCATCGCACCCATCCACACGACACAGAAGTGGGCAGGTGGGTCATCTTATCGCCTGCCCGGAGATGCGTTTGTGACACATCTCAAGTCTGTTCATCTTGAACACATCCACCACGGACACCCGGGTAAACGTCGTGGATGCGCTACCGCTCACCGAGCATCTGGCTGTGGCAGTCGCACAGACAAGTTCACCCGACCCATTGACGGCAATCGTCCCCGCACAGACATGGTCTGGTAAGTTCTGGCTTGCACTTTAGCCTTGGTTTCCCCGATCTAACCCCTTGTCATACGAGTCTGGCTTCTGACTGTCAGACGTGATGCGCAAGACACCAGACCGCTTGCATTCTTGGTCAATTCTTGCAATACACAGAAATTGCAACACTTCACGGCGGAATGCCGTCGTTTGAGGGAGATTGCGAGTATGTCTGCTCAAGCACGAACCGTCTTTGGTCTAACACCGTATATACCCAAGTCGCAACCCATCTAGTCAACATAGACTTCACCTGGGTCGAAGCCTATGTCTCAGATCCCTCGTCTCATCGTCTTGATCTTCGTCTCCGTAGACAACCCTTGCATACGCGCTTGTCTCCAGCTACTGTCGGCCTTTCTGGAAACGATATCTCGGATATCTCAATTGTGCGACACGTCTGGATCGAGCATGCTGCCGCCAAGCAGGCATCAACTGGCAACGTAAAAAATCTAAAGTGTGTCATTGCCTGCGGGCGGTTGTTTCCTATTCACCATTCTGTAGATTACGTTTAGGGACTTTTAACGTCAACGGAAGGGCGCCGTCGCAAGACCTATCCCCATGGCTGTCTAGTTCCAAGAGTCATACCAAGACCCGTCGGATGTCCACCTCGAAGCTCTCGTCGTTTGAGGTCTCTTTCGATCCACTCCACCAAGGTTCGTTTGGACCAACTTGCGCGTAGCTCCCGCTCGAGTCGTGATCGTCCCTAGAGCTGCGCAAAGACACTTTGCTGGCTGGTACAGCGGATGGACAGGCCCTTGGGGACCCAGATATACTGGTTCTGGCATTTCAGGAGTTGGATCTATCGACCGAAGCACTTTTGTACGCCACAAGTACACTGAAAGAAGACGAGTGGTTAACAGCTATTTTCGCTGGTCTCGGAGAAAAACGCAAACGGTATGAAAAGGTGTGTGTTCATCAGTACATTTCGATCGGAGCCGATCAATGAGCAGGGGTCGTCACTAGCTTATTTCGAGGCAACTCGTCGGCATGTTGCTCGTAGTCATCGTGAAGAAAACCCTTGTCCCCTGTTTCACCGATGTTCGGTCTTGCGACGCTGGTTCAGGTATCATGGGATTTATGGTATCCGACAATGGCTCTTTCTCACCGACGATCGTCATATTCATATCATAGTGTACAGGGAAACAAGGGTGCTACAGCCGTAAGACTGGAATTCACTCCAAAGCCATCTTCAGATCCTCAAACGACGTATCGCCCGGCTGTGTTGACGTTCGTCAACGCACATCTTGCGGCATCGGACGATATGGTAGAGAGGCGGAATTATGATTTCCAAGAACTAAGTGGACGCCTGACGTTCTCTCCAAATCGGTTGGATGCGAGTTATCCGCTGACTTCATTTGTGGAGAATGTTTATAATATATACCAAAGTGACGTGCTCTTTTGGATGGTGCGCCCGTTCCCCGGAACACGATAGCTTGGCTCATGTCATTTCAAATCTAGGGAGGTGAGGTTTTTCATCACAGGCCAAGGGTGAGGCCTCACATGTTTGGTATAGATCTCAATTACCGGTTAGACCTATCCGACGAAGACACAAGGAAACTATTGTTTTCGCATGTATCGGGTATAGACAGCATACAGACCCTATTATCGTATGACCAACTTAATGCTGCTATACGGAGCAACAAGGCCTTTGTAGGTTTCACGGAATATCCCATTGCACACGTCCCGTACGCGATCTCCTCTACATTCACGTCAGTGTTATGGCATTAATGCTCCACCACCACCTTTTTGCAGCACGTACCGCTTAGCCCTTGCTGTATCAAAAGATCGGCTAGGATATGACGTCAAGTAGGCCCGTCCTCGAACCGCCCATGTTGGACGCTACTTAACGTGTACACCAGACGCAAACCTGCCTGGACGGATCGCATTCTGTACATGGCGCCTCCAGATATGAAGGTGGCACAGCTAGCGTATAGAAGTCACCCAGAAATCGCTATGAGCGATCATCAGCCCGTCTCTGCTGATTTTGATATTCCGGTAGGCGTTCCTGGCGTTTATCAGGGTAATCTTGAGTGTTACTTAGAGGGGCTACTTCGTTTCGTGTTTGTAGCTGGCTCTTATGGATCAGTCGCGATACGAGAATATAGTGTCGTCGCTGCGTCGTGAACTAGTTGGATTTGAAGGCTCCGAGTGTCGCCCAAAAATCAAGATCCAGCCTATCTCAGTGGAGTTTGGAAACATCAAGTACGTTCAATTTTTGATTGTAGCACTCATACGCCAACGTGAGCGCTTTGTGCGAGCAAAAGGTACAAACAAGCCACTCATCGCGAAGTGGTCATACGAAACGAGCACGATGTAAGCTGTTTGTCATAAGGAGTTTATAAATGCAGTTAATCCCGGATCTTGAATGGCACAGATCCCATGTGTATTCCGCTTCATTGGCACTATGGCTGATTCGGAGTCTATCAGTGAGTACCTTCCTGCTGGCATCTGCATCCCCCCTGGAGTCGACTGTGATAACCCTGTCGTCATCACAGCACCTTCATGGCTTCGTATTGAGCCTACGGCGGTGCGTCGTCCTAGATACATACACAAAGATGATCAATGCCTGCGTTATCTAGGGACTGTTGCTGCCTCACGAAACCACGACCATTTTATTTTCAGTTTACGTCGATAACGACTCGGCGGCAAAGTTGAATCTCTGTCCATCGATGCTTGAATGCACGCTCATCTTACATACGGCGCTTGGAAAGGACGATTTCATTACTGTCTCCGGATATTATCGTACGTCCTCCCATTACGTGAATCCTCCCTTCCTCCATTCCTGATCACGAATGAGGGACACGAGTGCTCACGAACGCATTACCCCCATTCAGAGTACACGTGTTTTGCAACCACCCTCGAACGACTCATACGATTGAATGGACCGATTAGAAGGCTCAAGTCACCCGAGGAAGTGATGCCTGCCGGACAGGCAATTAATGCACCAAGAGAGATTACGCGCCTCATCAACTGGTTGATGACCCACGCCTCTTCCACCGTGCGTTGTCCCAGAGGTGTTTGGCTAATATCGTTTTATGAGAGCACTTTAGGGCGCACAGCTGTTCGAGTATCCGGCGCAGGAGAACCTATGTCACGTCATCAGAGAGGTGGGCATCCCGCGTTCACGACGCGAGCACCGGTTGAGAACTCTACTTTCCTGGAAATCAAATCATAAAGTGTCTCGACACGGGTGATGAGTTCCCCTCCGAGGGTCCTGATAGGGACTACCGTGCCCTCGTAGCGGCGTTCGCCAGCACGCTCGTCTCGTTCCTCGATTCGTTGATTGACCCTGTCGTTCCTGCGCGCCTCCACGCGCAGTGTCTCCAAGCAAAGGACAAGGACGAGGCATTTGAGGTGCTCAGCGTGTTCCCCCGCGAGAGTGTCAATGTAGGTTGCAGCCCTTGGTGCTGCGTTCACGGACATGACCATACTGACGGCTTGGCATGCTCAAGGTGTGGATATCGCTCACGGCATTCTTGCACTATATCGCCCGGCAGGATGGTCCAACGGATGACTCAGACCTAACTAGGCCCAGGAGAGTGCACAGACTAGGTATGTCGCTTCGTCGTCGCTTCGTCGTTGTATGCATTCATTAATCGAGGATGGTTAGCAAGCATCTTTGGCCCCGTTTTGCTTCGTGATGACCCGACGGGTGTGTACCCGAGAGTATCGCCCGTTGGAAAGCGTGAATTCGTTCTCCATTTCATCGATTAAGCGACCGAGGCAGTTCAATCGCAAGAATAAATGTCCACATACTGGCCTACAACTGCTATTGCTGTTCTCCACGTTTAATGTACATGTTTCTACCCGATCTATGCAAACAGCTTCTTGTATGCCCTTTTCTCCTTCTCCTTGAATTCCCTCTCGCGTTGCGTGATCTTGCCGAGTTCGGTCGAGATGGCCGCCTTGAGGTTGAGAGGGTCTTCTGTCGCGAGGAGCGTGCTGGCCTCCGACAAATCGTTTCTGGCACCACCGTCGTCTTTCAGGGCCACCTTGGCAAGTGCACGACGGTAAAGTGCTTTCGCTGCGGTGGCTCCAAGTGAACACGCGTGCTGGACCACGCAGAGGACACGACCAACCTTTGTGTTCCGTCTTGACTGCCAGCAGGTACGCCCGTGTGGTCTGATGCACAGCTAGCGTGGGGTCAGGCGGCTGGGCACGAAGCGCAGCAAGTGCAGAGTTGTTGAGCAAGACCGTCCGGAGCTCATCAAATTCGACCTTCCTTTGGGGTGGGGCATCCTCCGGCAAGGAAGTGTGTTCATCCAGGTACCTCAACGACTCTTTTGAGTGTTCGTGTGAGCGGATGGTGATCCCAAGACACCAGGGGACGGACTCGACGTACTGAGATACTTTTCCAATGCCGCAGATGGGTCGGGGTCGCCGGCTTTAGAACCGTCGTCGTTCTTTCCGGTGAGCAACGCATTTCCGATGCTCTTGACAGTGTTGGCCGCCGTGTACGCGTACTCGTGGTCGTCTTGTGCGCGTCCGTCGTCCTCTGGATAATCCTCGTAAATGTCGCCGTCCGGGCTCGCGGACTCTTTCAGAGATGGATCGTCTGGAGACAGAACGCCGGAAGTAGCAATGACGATGGGTTTCGTGGGAACGTCTCCCGAAGTTGTCGGATGGTGTTCGATCCTGCGGACTTGGCGACACGGAGCAGGCATGAGCATGAGGCGGCCATTCGGAAGAAGGAAACGTACCGATCGATTTACCCTTGATAACCTCGCCAAAAACGACGTGTTTTCCGTCCAGGTGGTGTGTCTGCGCGACGGTGATGAAGAACTGGGAGCCGTTGGTGTCCTTGCCCGCGTTGGCCTAAGCACGCACATGACGATGAGTCCACACGGATGGAATGGACCCTGAGAACACGTGCGATGCGTACCATGGAGAGGAGGAACGGTTTGTCATGGTTGACGGGGAACGCCTCGTCTGCAAATTTTTCCCCGTAAATGGATTCGCCACCGGTGCCTGTAGAGACCGAAGGTCAGCGAGGACGAGGGTAGGGGCGGGGATAGAGATCAGAGACCATTTCCTGCTGTGAAGTCGCCTCCCTGGCACATGAACCTAACAAGTGACGAGACAATGGGTCAAGCCTGATCTGCAGCTCAATGGATGGATACGAGGGAACATGGCGCACGTACCCTTTGATGACGCGGTGGAACTTGGAACCGGCATAAGAGAGTGGTATTCCCGACTGTCCGATTCCCTTTTCGCCGGTACAGAGCGCGCCTGGGGAGTGGATCGGCTTGGTAGGGCAAAATGCGGATGATGATGGGGGGGACATACGGAAGTTCTCTGCAGTCTTTGGGACTAGGTCTGCATAGAGAGAGAATATGATGCGACCGATTGGCCTTTCGTCGATGGAGATATCAAAGTAAGTGATTGGACGCTCTGCAGACTCGGACATGGCGAGGAGGGAGGAGGAGGAAGACAAGGAGAGTCAACACAATCTTTACGTCAATCAAGT
>JBBPJS010001205.1:0-11743 GCA_038088835.1 Singerocomus rubriflavus
GTACCCGAGGTAGTCATGAGAAGAGAGAGGGTTTTTAAGCCGACATGACGAGTGGTGGAAGAATCAATTAAGGACACGAGTTCATAGTAGTCTGAATAGGTGATGTAGGTAGATGGGGTGATGATGTCGGAAGCATCACCTGAGAATGATTAGGGTCAAGATGTATGCTGGGTTAAGTGAGTGAGGGAAGAGGACCTTTACTGTACATGTTGATGAGGGTATCAGGGAGACCAGTAAGATCGGGGTCTTGACCGCCTACAACGACAGCTCGTGCGCCGAGGCGTTGTGCTTCTCTGACCTGATCTGAGCATTACGAGAAGAGACGACATGCGAGAAAAAAATGGGCTTTCCTTGTCGACAAAGGAACAGTCACCACGCTGAATGAGGGCGATCCATGACTCCTGTGGATCGGGACGGTTAGGGCCGATGTAACAGAGGGGGGGACAAGCCGAATTTGAAGCGTTGGAGGAAAGGCGAGAGTGGAGGGAGCGACGTTGGGGACAGGGTGAGGTGAATGAAGAGAGAGGAAGAACGTAGCCGAGGAGAGGATCGTCGAGCTCAGGACCGAACGTGGCTGGACGAGCCGGAAATGTGAGTGGGGGTGAGCGATCGACGACGGAGACGGAGCTTTCGGCGCCCCAGACCCAGCCCCAGAGCCATGAGCCCTGGGGAGCGGTGGGAGAGAATTGGAGGAAGAAAAGGGAATTTGGACGAGCAGCGGAGGAGTGGAGGAGGAGGAGGAGGAGGAAGATGGAGAAACGGGTCATGTTGGAGGGGGCAAAGAGATGTATGTACGGTGGTCCGATTATCCTCGAGGTTCGGCATTTACCGAGCCTGCACTGCTCCTCTACCATGGCTCTCTTCCTCCTTGCTCTCGTTCGCGCTCTCTGCGCGTCTCTTTTTCACGCACAGCCCAGCACTGTCGACGCCTACATCTCTACAGAGTCTCCCATCGCGCTAAATGGCGTCCTCGCCAACATCGGACCCGACGGCTCCAAGTCTTCTGGCGCTTACGTATGTACACCCTCCCAGCCGAGTCGCGCCAACCGACTGACCAGACTGCCAGCCAGGCATCGTCATCGCTAGCCCAAGCACCTCCAATCCAGACTATCTCTACTCATGGGTCCGCGACGCGTCCCTCGTCTTCAAGACCCTCATCGACCAGTTCTCTCTCGCCGGTAATACCTCTCTCGGTCCCCTCATCGATATGTTCGTCCAGGCAGAGGCAAACATACAACAGGTGACCAACCCCAGCGGTTCTGTCTCCACTGGTGGCCTCGGCGAACCCAAGTTCAACATCAACGAGACCGCCTTCACCGATCCTTGGGGTCGTCCTCAGCGTGATGGTCCTGCGCTTCGGTCCACTGCCATCATCACCTACGCCAACTGGTTCCTCGCAAACGGTAATTCATCCTACCCCATCAACTCCCTCTGGCCCGTCATCCAGCTCGACCTTTACTATGTCGCCAACAACTGGAACAAGTCTACTTTTGATCTCTGGGAAGAAATCGACTCCTCCTCCTTCTATACCTCCGCCGTACAACACCGCGCTCTCCGTCAGGGTGCAGCATTGGCCACCGCTATCGGTCAGGCGTCTTCTGCGACCCAGTATACGACTCAGGCAGACAATATCCTCTGTTTTATCCAGGCAAGTCATTCCGCTTTCACTAGCTGACCATCTCGATCAAGTATACTGCGTTAGTCTTATTGGACACCCTCTCCGGGTTTCATGACGGCTAACACCGGAGGCGGTCGGTCTGGCATCGACGCAAACACTGTTCTTGCCTCTATACACACTTTCGACGTTAACGCAGGTTGCGATGCTACTACTTTCCAACCTTGCTCCGACAAAGCGCTCTCCAGCCTAAAGACTTATGTCGATTCGTTTCGCTACATCTATTCCATCAACTTTGGCATTCCCGCTTACGGTCCCATTGCAACCGGTCGTTACCCCGAGGACGTCTATCAGGGTGGGAACGTGAGTAGTCCACCCAACCATGCAACTCTGTGAGTCTGATGTGATGCTCCAGCCATGGTATCTGACTACATTCGCGGTCGCGGAACAGCTCTACGATGCCCTCACTGTTTGGAATAAGCAAGGCTTGCTTACGGTCACCTCGACCTCGCTCGGCTTCTTCCAGCAATTCAACACCTCACTAACCATCGGCACTTATACCGCTTCCTCATCCACCTTTACTTCTCTCACGAGTGCCATCAAGGCATTTGCCGATGGATTCATAGCCATTGGCGCACAGTACACCCCTTCTGATGGTGCACTTTCGGAACAATTCAGCAGGAATGACGGCACTCAGCTCAGCGCCATCGATCTCACATGGAGCTACGCATCTGCCCTGACGGCCTTTGCGGCTCGCGCGGGTAAGGTCTCCGCGAGCTGGAGCGCACAGGGCTTGACGGTCCCGAGCACATGCTTCACAAACAGTGGCCCCACGGTCTCAGTCGAGTTCAACGTTGACGCAACCACCGTCTTGGGAGGTGTGTGATCAGCATTTTCACGTTAGAGTGTTGAGAACATTTCCGGTGCAATAGAAAGCATATACCTTACTGGATCAGTCAGTGCCCTCACCAACTGGGGTATTTCCAACCCTATCCTCCTGTCTACTGCAAACTACCCAATCTGGAGCAGTACGCCGGAGCCTTCCTTCAGTTTGGGACCCTTGACTGATAGACGCCATTTCTAGCAACGGTGAATCTGCCTGCGAACACGCTTATCCAATACAAGTACATCAGGATTCAGAATGGCCAGGTGACGTGGGAGTCGGATCCCAACAACGAATTCACAACAGCGGCGTCTGGTGCTCAAACCTTGAATGATGTGTGGCGTTGAGCAAAGAACTAAAAGATCCGGTGTGATTCAACCGTATATACCCACTACTTGGTTTGGGATCCTTAGCCGCAACCTGGTCTTGCATAAAATTCTACCGAGACACCTGAAATGAACAAGGACATTGATTCCGGATTTCGAGAATATCTCGACACGCCCAAGATAGAGTAGTACGCAAAAGAGAAGAGAAAAAGGGTGGTGATGGATATTACAACTGCTTTCCCATTCTTCACTCTTACCGCATTCAGCTCGTCTAGTGTGCCTCGGAATCAAACACGGTCTGGTCGCCTTGAGCTGAGATACGTTGGCCAATAGTACTTGGGTAGTACGCGGCGTCGGGGACGCCTGTCTCGTCTAGACCCTCGGCAGCTTCGATGATCTCATACAATCTCGAAGCCACTTCCGGCGGAGGAACCCGCCCTCCAAGAATATCCCGCGCAGGTACAGGAGAGCCATAGAAATCGCGGTTCGCATCCTTGCGTTCAATTAAAACGGTCCCTTCGAGTGAGACGCCTGCAAAGAGACCTATCACGAATCCAATCAATCCACATCCTAGAAAAAAATAAGACAAAAAAAAAGTGCCCGACCTTTACTCTTTGAGTACGAAAACATGCTCGCAGGATGTGCCAAACTAGCCTGGACGCTTCCACCGGTTCCAATAGGCCCTGCCGCAGCACTGACATTTCCCCCAATGGTGACATTACCACCTATGGAGAATGCGCGGACAGCATCCTCAGAATTGAGGACGATAACAAAGTCGGAGATGTCGGCGCCAATTTGAAGGCCCCATCCGAGACCGCCCGTGGCGATGCATGAGGGGGCCGACCAGGAGCCATCGGGAAGACGAGCGATGACGAGACCAGAACCGGCTTTCCCAGAGAACATAAACCCGGCTTTAATCACCTGGAAGACGGCGAGGCCTGAGAAAAGGGGTGACAGAGAAAAGTAGTGCGAGGGTGAGAGTGAGAGTGGCAAGTGAGCATACTTTGAAGGGAGGAAGCGCGGGTCCTAGCGTACCTCGTGCATGCTGTAGAACTACCTTTGGGATGGAGTTGAGCGCAGACTCGGGATGATTGGGATCAGCTATACTCGTCAGATGGACAGAAGAATCAGATGGATCTTTGTGATGAGGCCGAATGAGAGGACTGACCGAGGAAACTTGCGAGGATTTTAGCCGCCTTGTCTGCCTCCCCGGGGAGGGTAAAACCCTGCACAAAGTCGCGCGAACCAGATGCGACACGCGAAGAGCCCTCTCTGACGAACGCACCGGCTTGGATACTCGCTCGCTGGGCTCCCCGCTTGAACTTGTCAAGCATAGACATTGTCGTCGTCAGTCCAAAGGTCCAAGACTGTCTCGGTCATCTGTAGGGCAAAATGGAACTGATTACATAATACGCAGTATGACATATTTGCTCTATCGTGTTGCGCGACTACTACCCTCCTCGGCCCACACTTTCCGTTGATACTCGAGTAGTATAGGAACGAGGTCGAAGAAACCAAATTCAGGCCAGTATGCGTCCACCATGTGAATCTGCGTGTGTTCGCAGCACTACACTGGTTCGTAAGTCAAGATAGAGGCACAAGAAATGAAGGAGACGTATCCAGGATCAACCAACTCACTTGCCAAGTTAAGAACCCGCTTAACCGTTTCACCCCGCTTGTGCGTATAAAGATGTCAAGTGGCGGACTGCCTGCAAGTGAAGTAGACAGGTGGGCGGTGATGGATTCTTCGGTAATCGAGCTAAGTGACACCACCAACGTGATCCAGAATCAGACGGTGGTTAAAGGGTATGAGCGAATGGGCAAGGAGACGAATCCATCCAAACAACGGTAGGAGTGTACTTACCTACCGTCTAAATCGCCGGCGTTGAGGGCTTCTTGGATGACACTCTGGACGGCCGTTGTGATCTCATCCTGCGATGCGTAGGGTGCACAAACATTGAGGATCGCACTATCGTGCTTGCTGTGAGAATGAGCCATGCGAACTCGGAAAAGCAGACGTACGCGTTATTATGGCGGGTCATATTCTCTGCCTCTTTTATGGCTGCTTGTACGTTCGAAGGAAGGAGCTCACGTCTTCCCAGCACGTTCAAACGGACGCCATGCCTATTGAGGATCCCACTTTGCCACGGAAACATGAACGAAACCTGTTGCACGAGAAAAAGAGGACATGAACATACCCACGCTGCGCCATCTCGACAAGCCTGTCCTCGGCAAGTTTCATGATCGTGTCTACCTCCTCTTTGGGGCGATTGAAGTTGTCGATTGCAAACGCATACACGGTCACACAATGTATGCGGAGACGTAGACAGAGCTCCAGGACCTAGACACAGCGCTATATGAGGGCATGAACAATCTTGGCTTGCGACAAATTCATACCCAAAGCAGATTCTTGAATCCATCCGGATGGCCTTCTTTTCCTTCCTTTCCCAACCTCCGGGCATACCTTCTGTTGCCATCCATTTCGAATGAGATATGCCTCGGCATAGGTCCAGTAGCAATAATATCAAGTAGCACATATATTAGCCATCTTTTAATGTACGTGACGAATGAGGGGACGAATGCGAGAAGGTGCATTGGGAGAAAAGAGCGAGCCATGTCTACGGTCGATCTGGAGCGGAAAGCAAAGTAATGCGCACAGCCACAAATTACAGGTCATAAACGGTCATGCGAGGTCAATACATTTGCAATTACATCCATTCCTGTTCCTCGTCTTCAAAGCGAAAGCTCTTCTAGAAAACAACCCACAATCCAAGCCAAATGACCACGACCATGAAAGAGCTCACCTTCTCATTGAGAAATGATGCTCTGTAACACCCGAAAAGTTCCGTGAATTTCAAGTTTTTCATCCTCAAATTTGTCCTTGCAAGGACAATCGCTTACAGTGGCTGCCTTGACGGATTGAGAAGCAGCAGTCTACCGTAATCTGATGCGACAAGCCTGTCAGAGGCATAAGGCTTGTTAGAATCGAATTAAGCATGTAGCGCAGAGGACTAGCATACCCATTAGTTGGTAATGATGAACGAATCTTGCCGGAATCCAAGAATATTTGAACCCTTGGTTGCAACTTTCCGAGGGTTTCTGCACTCGGCAGCGACGCTGACACTTGAATTCCACTAGTACTATAAACCGAGTGGCCCCAGTCCTGGTGTCAATGATGCATTGGCTTGACACAATGGCGATGATCCTCTGCCAGTCGCTACGGTTGTTCTGAACTTGTTCATACCACCTGGCTAGTTATCAGTAGCTTGTCTAGCACTTTGTGGTTGCCGCGCAGCCTATCTGTGACGAAGTGTGACCGAACATGTGACAATTCCATGGATGAATACATCACCGTATTCGGGTCAGGTTACTCAAGTTGCACCGCGACCGTAATGACTACCAATGGCGACGAGGAGCGTCCGCTGCTGCAGGACGAACAGGTCGATGCCCAGCCGTCTTCGTCCAGTAAATGTTCCATTTGGAAGATATTAGCTTCTCTGTTCGTTCTCGTCCTGCTCTTCGGGGGTGGAGCTGCATACTTTGGCACGCGGACGTCCCAAAAACCGACAAGAGACATCGCACGGTTCTCCAACGGAACACACGAATTTAGGAGGACCGTCATTCTCATTTCCATCGATGGTCTCAGGTAAGTCGTTCGTTGTAGCCTCTCCTGTCGGTATCTTAATCTCAACCACAGTGCGAGTTACCTGGACCGTGGTTTGACCCCTCATTTGTTACATATCGGTAAACAGGGTTTAAGAGCAAAGTATATGCAACCTATCTTTCCTGTCAGTTGATTATCTCATATCTTTGCTACTGCTGAGTTGATTTGCCAGTCATTGACTTTCCCGTAAGTCCCGTTCAAAAACCAAGTCACCACACAACTGACGATTTGACGATTAGTAATCACTGGGCTTTAATGTATGCCATCTCTAATCGCCTGCTCTTCGGTATTTGATACTAATTCTACAGGACTGGTTTGTATGCCGAGTCTCACGGCATAATCGCCAATGTACGTCCAGCTTTCCGTCTGCTGGCAATGATCTACAACGTCATGTTATAGAACTTCTACGATCCGCTGGTGGACACAGAATTCTGGTACAACCGTGTCGAGTCTATGTTCCAGGCCAATTGGTGGTTTGGCGAGCCAGTGAGCGCATCGTCCTTTACTTGCAGCTATGTTCACGAACCAACGAAATAGTTATGGGAGACGGCCGAGCGTGCGGGTCTTGTTACCGCGAATCAAATGTGGTAAGTTTCTCTGTGCTTCAGCGTCCCTATGTGCATGGCTTTCATGTGCAATAGGCCAGGCCCATCCACCACACGTTCTGGAACCTCTCCGACTTACTTCATTCCTTGGCGCGATAAGGTTCCCCTCCAGGAAAAGTTAGATCAGATACTCGAGTGGGTGGACATGGAGGATATAGAGAGGAGACCAGAGCTCATTCTGAGTAAGTAGTATTATTGATGAGGCAAGCAGTTACTCATCGTAAAGTAGCATATGAACCATCTTTGGATCAAGCTGGACATTCGACTGGGCCTATGTCTGCACTTGTGAATGTGAGTGCATCAGCGATATCCATACTTACACCGTGTGTCATGTTTCAATTACCACGCTCGTAGGAAACACTTGGGAAGATCGATGTCTTCGCTCGTGATCTTCATAATTCCCTCCTTTCACGTAACCTTTCTCAGATAGTAGATGTGATTTTTGTGAGCGACCATGGAATGGCTGATACCAGTGAAGTCGGATGGATTTACTTGGATGGAGACGACATACTTGGTACGTCACATCCCGCCAAGAGAAACACGTTTCTCATTCCTCGATGAACGAAAAGCTAGCTAATTTTGTAACTGCACAGGTGAAACATGGAACAATGTCACGCACTATGATGGATGGCCATCCTTTGGACTTCGCTTCTCGGAAGGGACAGACGAGCGCGTTGTACTGCAGAAGTTGATTCACGCATCCAACGAGCCACAGTTCCGCGGCAAGTTCGAGGTGTATACCACGGATTCATATGTTGGTGGTATGCACCTGCCCCATAATCCCTTCGGACATGAAAGTTCTGAATCATTCTCGTATAGGAGATCTGGAGGAAGCAACGTCCATGCCTCTGCGGTACCATTATTCCGCAAACGAGCGGATCGCTCCCATCTGGGTTGTGCCAAAACTCGGGTATGCCCTGACAACCAAGGAGAAGGGTAAAGATGGGATGTCCATTGGCGTAAGCTACCTACCTCTACTAGTTTGTATGCTGACACTACTTTCTGTACACAGAATCACGGTTATGACAACGAGGAGCCCTCCATGCGAGCGATATTCGTCGCCCACGGTCCTTTCTCGCATGGTGCCAAGCTCTACTCGTCTGATACCCAATCTACTGCTTGGCATTCCGTGGTCGACGACACTTATATTATACCTGGGTTCGCAAACGTCGAGATTTATAATCTCATCGTGCGATTATTTAGGATTGAGGCTTGGGCGGCGCCGACCAACGGGACCGCTAGCTTTTGGGATAAGTATGTTGATCTGTGATGGGCTGTCGCACTTTCTGTGCGACTAGAGCATCGAGTATGGCCCATTTCTGATCGATAGAGGTGAAAGCATGTAAATACATCTTCTTATCTATCCCTCATTGACTCGCTCGAAGAACTCCCTGAGCGTGTCTGCCAAGACGCTTGGTAGCGCTTCCACGTCTCGCAGGACTACATAGTACTCAAAAGGGAAGGAATCCAGGTAACGTTCCATCGTGAGCTCCATAAGGCCGGTAGTTGACGAAGGCTTGTAAGAGACTTGGGAGAGTGTCAGGATGGACGTTGGGTTCTCACCGGATGTAGGAGTGGCAGTGTTGACAGATGGGTTCGAAGCAGAAGGTGCATTGTTGAGCGCATCGATGACGATGAAGACCACCAACACCCTCATTCCTCTCGCCTTCCTCAGTATCCTTCTCAATCTCTCATGATCCTGACAAATACCATCCGAGATGATGATCTCAAGCTGCCAGAGCTCTCTCCCGCTTGTACTGCCCAAATTCTCGCGTGCAGCTTCAAGCACGGACAAAGAGCCTTCGAGGAACGTGGCGACGTCTGTGCGCGGTTGAGAAAATGTGAAGGCATTCAAGACGCGGCCACCCTCGGTCGGCGAAGAACCCCAGTCCTTCGCTCCCGTCGTGTCTGAGCCGAATCCACGGATGAGCTCCCATCCCTCGCCAAACCTCGCCACACCCACTTCCCCAACCTCGAGCTTTCCGAGGGCTTGAACGACCACTACAACCGTTTGATACGCCAGATGAATCGCACCACCATTCGAACCACCTCCGTTGCGCATGGACGCGGAGTCGTCGACGGCCAAGAGAACTTGGTACTCCCGCCCGCTGGGTTTTATTCTTCGCATCCAGATCCTGTCCTTGGTGTATTCGCTGGCCACCCATCCTATGACCCTCCGCATATTTAGTCTTTTTCCGCTCCGGAAGTCTCCTCTCAAGCGGGTTGCAAGAGTAGGGGCGAGAATGAGGCGAAGGGATTCACAGAGAGCCAGAGAGAGGGACGCAGTCAGTGTCGTATAAAGGGTCCAAAGGTGCGAAGCAGAGGCGGGGGTAGGATTTGAATCGTGATCCGTCAAGGCACTCCTGAGAATAAGCTCAGTAGCAGGTGTCTCTGATTCCGGTTCAATGTCGTCCCCCGCTTTGGGTGCGGGTGAGTCAGGAAAGCGGGTTTGGGCATGGGTGACGCCGCGATCTTGTTCTGTGGGCAGAATGGTACCCTTGATATCTGGGGCAGGACGCTCAGTCATCTTTTCCGCTTTCAACCTCTCTATTGCGATGTCTTTCGCTTCCTTCAAATCTTGCATTCCGTTCAAAGGGTCGAACTCGTCGATATCCATGGTATCGTTGTTGGTCTCATTGTTTCCCTTTTCAACCAACTTGAGTTCTCTCAATTTTGCAACCTGTTCCTCGCCCGCGGGACCGAGCGCCTGCATATCTTCACCCTCTAGTACGTCATCCTGATGGACATATTCAATCTGCTCTGTGTCTCCATGTTGTAGAATTGGTGAAGGATGTGGCTGGTCGGCTGGTCCAAAGATCTCATCGAGACGTTGTTGAACTTCTTTGACTGCGTCCCCGAGAGATCGTAGAGGATCAAGAAATGGAACAGGAGGTGGCTGATGAGCGTCCGTGGGTCCACGCTGCCTGCCTTCGGCAATAGAGCCACGATCCAAAGGTCGAGATTCAGAATCGGATGCAGAGGGAGGTACAGGTTGAGGTTGGTTCTCAAGAACATCAGAGGACCTAAGATAGTCGACATGGGATTGGCTAAGCAACTAAACGGTCAAACAACATTAAAGACACACAGGTGTTCTCTGGGCTCGGATTCTCTAGCACCCGTGTTTCCATCGATGTCCCTTTTGCTTTGGGTGGAAGCAGAGCCTTGTTGTCCCTCCTGAGCATTGTTACTGGGTTGTGGTTCGTTCTCGGATATCCCATTATCACCATTACCCGCGGCGAGATCGGGCTGAGCGACAGCTTCGTTTTCGCTTCGTTCGTTAGGATTGTCCCTTTCCTCTTCTACATCATGTTCATCAACAGCTTGGGGTGGTTGCTGTTCGCTATCCTGAGTCTCGCCAAACATTGGATCGTCGTTGAGAGTGTGGTCTCTTTCCTGTTCTTCACTTACATCCTCACCCATCTGATCATCTGATTTATGTTCCTCGTCACCGCTGTCTTCCATTCCCGAGTCATCGTCTCCGTGGTCTTTCTGCTTGTCATGATCCTGATCCAGGTGCATGTCATCAGGAAGGTCAAGAGTATCGGCATCTGGAATGTGCTCATCCATTGGAGCACCGGAAGGATTAGGTTCCATTTCCTCCAGAGGGTCCTCGTCGCTTGCGTTGGCCTCGTCCATTCCTTCTTTTTCATCCTGTTGTCCTTGACCTTTAGCGTCTTCTGGTTTCTTTCCATCGTTCTGTTCTTTTCCTTTATTTCTTTCCTTCGCCACGACGTCCGGAACCTTCCGCTGGTCTTCCTGTGACCTGTCATTTTGCAACTCATCCTCACCTTTTCCATTGTTATTCTCTTCACCTCCCCACAATTTCTGATCTACAGCAGCTGGATCCGACTTGTCCAGCTCACCCAGCTGCTCTTCTGGCCCTTCCTCTACTTCATCTTCTTCATTCTCACCTTCTTCGGTCTCGGGCACATCCTCCATTTCACCCCCGAAGTCCTCGCTCATCTCGATCGTATTTTCCTCATCTTTACCTTTCTCTCTCTTCATCTCTTCAACGTTGTCATCTTCACCTTGGAGTCCCTCCACCTGACTCTCGTCTTCGATCTCTTTGCTCACATTTTCGTTCCCGATCCCTTCTCCAATACCCATTCCTCCGAGCTCTGTGGCATGCCCTTTTTCACCGCCTGTGACCTCACCTTCTTCTGTTTCGGGGGGGATACAGAACCCTTGAGTTCCGACGGTGTGTACGATGGAACACACAACGTAGTCCAACTTGAAAAGCGCGCGGGTCCATCTCGCTAGACTTTCAAGCAGTTCACCTGCAAAAGACAAGAAACACGACAAAAAGGGCATGACTCTCTTCAATGCTTGCTGACGGGAAGTATGGGAGATCAACGAAAGATGTACACTAGCACTGTTCAGTTGGTCGTGCAATGTGGGGAGGTCGAGGAGGGTCGTGAAGAGCGACGTTGCCTGAACACCGAGTCGGATATAGTTGTCTTTAGCCTCTTCAGATTCGGTGGTTGGTTCAGAGGGCGGAGATGACTCGGAGCATTGGCGGAGCATGGACTGAACTATGATGAGGAGCACCTCAATGATATTGTCTACATTTCTGCTGCCGTCCGGTGGAAGCTGAACCGACGGGGAGAATGAGAAACAGCCTTGCTCACAGACCCAATCCAGAGTGGGTTG
>JBBPJS010001206.1:0-11732 GCA_038088835.1 Singerocomus rubriflavus
GTATGAACCCGATTATGCCTTTCCTGTTAGGGGTTAGGTATTAGGAGGAAGACAGAGCATCATTGCAAGAGTACGATTGCTATCAAGGACTTGCAAGAGTAGTCCTGGAGTTTCTGGATATAGTAGTTCCCCCCAACGCGCTGCCCTTTCCTTTATCCGCAGACCTCAAGACTGTTCTAGTCACCATTCCTTTATCCGACTCTATGGTTTAGCCCTGTACCGAGATCTCTGGTCGTCCGCCGGGTTGGTTGGGTTGTTTGACAGAGTAGCAGAACTCTTCGGTTCTGCAACACCTTCTTCTCTTTTAAGGCCTTGACTGCAGACAATTGGATCTCAAGATCGATTATGATATCAGCTAATTGTGCTTCCTCTTGTTCAACAAAAAATGTAAATGCTGCTTGCCTGAACCACATTCCTTGTGCCCACCTAATCCACTGGTGGTGCTCTGCAGGTTCTTCTAGATGAAGTCTTTTGATTTGTTCTTTATTTGCAGGGTGCAGATCTTCTTTGTTTTCTAGGTAGTCCTCTATTTCAAAGGTAGCACAACACAGGTATTGCAATGGTGGTAGAGACAGGAGACGTTGATTGAGAAGGTCGGGATAGCAATCAAGTAGTTCCCAACCTGTCTGTTGGGCTAGATGGTCGTTTGGGTCAGTTTTAAACACTGGTTCTCTATAGAACCAGGGCAAAGGTGAACAAGGTGTTAGAGTTCTAATCCAAAGATCTGAATTCTGAAAAAATAAAGGGGAGGTATGGTTTTCCACTGAATTGATAAAGACCAGGCAAGGTAAACAAGTCTAATCTAAATGATATGAACTGGAACTATACTCTTAGGAATGATCCCTTGAGTGGTCTTGGACAAAGTTTCAATGGTTCAATGGTAAAAAGTAGAGTAGAGAGTAATCCCTAGGTCTCACTTCCTATGAGAGGATGAGTAACCAAATGGATTAGGCTGAGGGATGACAGCCAAAGACAGTCCCTTTATATACTGTACAGAACCATGCACAGACCAAGTGATGTCATAGATAAGGTGTAAAAAGGAAGCACACCTCATGGCCATCAAATGGAAGAGAAGCAATGGAAATGAAAGAGAAGAGATGGAAATGAAAAGAAGACTCCCATGAAGTAGAAATAAAAGATAAGAAGCTTCTGGACTAGTCTGGACCCATTATGAGGTTTCCTGCAGGCATAACATCAGTATGACATCATTGGTCTAGACTGATCATGTGATCAGTCAGGTGACAAGTCACATGACCTAGTCATGTGATGCTGAAAGATAAGATAAGATAAAAGAAAGGAAAGAAATTGTACAAGTCCAAAACAAAGTTCATAACACTTCTCCCCCTTTATGCTCAATTATGGACATATTCCTATCATAGAAGCCAAATGAAGAAAGAAGGTTACAAATCTGATGGCAGAGAAGTTTGAGAAAAAAATGAGAAAGAGTAGAAAGATGGCAAAAGAGGCATTGGAGAAAGCAGCACTGTCGATGAAGAAGTTTCACAATCAATATATGACACAACCTCAGCCCAAATACAAGAAGGGTGACCTTGTGCTTTTGGAGGCACACAATATTCGAACTGACTGACTAACAAGAAAACTTGACAATAAGAAGTATGGCCCTTTTAGGGTCATAGAAAAGGTTGGCACTGCAGCATATAAACTCTCCCTTTCATCTGGCTAGTGATCAATTCACCCCATCTTTCACAAATCCCAGCTATGGCCATATGTTATAGGAGAGTTTCCTTTACAGAAAAAACCACCACCACCTCCCCCAAATCTCATCAACAGAGAAGAAAAGCAAGAAGTCAAGAAAATACTTGACTCACGTATTCATAGAGATATTGTTGTGGAACCAAAGAGTTTCATCTACCATACCGACCAAACCCAACAACCTGGCAGATAACCAGGGAACAATATAATAAATCTATACAAGATAATATTCAGAAAGAAAGAATACTTGGACAGCAGGGATAAGAGATATGGAATGAGAAGAGGACTGAGTCAGGACATCTTCATAGATAATCTCCAGGACTACTCTTGCAAGTTCTTGATAATCAATGAACTATTGCATTGTGGTTCTGTCTTCCTCCTAATACTAATATCCTATAGTACTAGCATAATTGTGAACAGCTCTTGGGGCAAGGGTTCTGAGCCTTAGGTAATCACATGACTATTCTCCAGGTTGTCATCCTTGAAAGCAAGGGCAGTGCCACCATAGATACGTGGGTATGTTCGATAACCCCAATGTATGTTCCAACTAGGATGCTGTATCACTAGTGGCTTAAATATCTGTGAACACTATAACTAATATGATAAGACCTGCACAGCAACAGTAGCCTCTGTTGCGGAATCAAAAAGTTATGCTACTTTGCCAAACAACCCAACCAATCTGGCGGACAACCAGAGATCTCAGTACAGGGCTAAACCATGATGTTAAATAAAGAAAAGGGACTAGGATAGTTTTGAGGTCTGTGGATAAAGAAAAAGACTGCACATCAGGGAAACAACTATAACCAGGAACTCCAGGACTACTCTTGCAAGTTCTTGATAGCAATCATACTCTTGCAACGATGCTCTGTCTTCCTTCTAATATCTAACCCCTAATAGGAAAGGCATAATCATGGTTGGCTCTTGGAGCAAGAATTCTGAGCCTTGGGTGATTGCATAGCTATTACCAGGTTGCTATCCTTGAGAATGAGGGTGGTGTCACTGTGGATGTGAGGGTATGTTCTATAACCCCAAGCATGTCCCAATAAGAGATGCTATGCTACTCATGGCTTAAATATCTGTGAACAATAATCTAATATGATAAGACCTGCACAGCAATGATAGCCTCTCAAGGTCACAGATATAACATTAGTACTCAATATGATAAAGAGTATGTCACGTGATCTTTGATAGTTTCTAGTATGAAGGTTCTTTCAATGAATGTGTTCCATTCTTCTTTGTTACTGGGATCTATATGAGTGCTTGAACGAGTTGGCTAGCTAGCCATAAGTCAGCAATATGGTGGTGCTAGGATGGTATGATGAAACGATGAGGGGAGGAGGGGAGGTTTAGCTTTATCTCCAGACTGCCTCACTCCTAGGGATCCAATAAAGGACCAGTAGGCAAATAGCTGTCCCTTACTTAGTCTTAACTTCACTAGGCCACCACTAAGGGCAGGGTAGAAAAGGTAACAAGTGGATTAGGCTAGGAGAACAGCCTGTACTCATAACCCCTTATATACATTACAGGATAGTGCATGGACCATGCTATACACTAGGGTCTAGGGTATACATGATTAATGCTATTGGACTACTAGATTAAAGGATAAGGTCCATGAGTAAAAGATTAGGCATTCATATGGTGGAGAAATGAAAGAGCAGATATAAATGCAGGATTTAATGTAATGGGAAATAATCAATCACAAGGTGTGACTAATCAGAGAGAGATTATGGCAGAAATCCATCTAGGATCTTGCAGGATTTGTGATCGAGATGCAATCTCAATAGTGATCATACTGATTGGAGGGAATGATGAAGATAAAGAAAGAGGGATCAAGATCAGAATGAAAGATGTGATTGGTGATGTTGTGACATGTGAAGGGAGAGAAAGTGATGATGTGAAGACATGACAGGGTGAAGGTGTGAAGGTGTGAAGGGAACGAAAGAGGTCACGTGATCAGGGAATGATCATTAGAAGTACTTGTGCAATGCAAGCATGCAGTCATAGTATCAAGTATCATACACAATTTGTAACACTTCCCCTGTCTCTAGGATGGATTCCAGACATCCAAAGATCAGGGAGAATTGTGTATTGAATCATGCTAGTCGTAAAGAGGAAAATTATCATTCAATAAAGGCATGACAATTAACCAATCGTAAAGGGTGATGGGAGGGGACTGGGCAGATGAGGCAATCATTGACAGAAAGCAGCGCTTGAGGGCTAACTCAAGAATGAATATCCAAGACATTTCAGTGACTTTTGAAACCCAATTCCATACTAATGATGAATAAAACAAGAGTTCCATGTATGGCCAGAAAAGGAAGGCGATTAGAATTCCATATATTGCAATGGAAAGCATATAACAAAAGACATGGAAGGGTTTTGAGGGTCTTCTTGCCAAAACCTATAAAACCAAAAGGAAGAGCTAAACAGTTTATGTGTCATGTTCAGGATGTTTCTGCAGAGGTGCGGAGAATAATGTTTTCAATGCAGAATATCGAAGAGGAGGGCAATAAGACCTTTCATTGCTGATTGGAATCGGATGAGAGAATGATTGATTTGAGGAACTTGCCAAATCTTAAAATCAAGGGGACGAAGAGAGCCTTTTTCAGACTTGCTTAGGTCTAAGATCTTTTAGAGTCTTATCTAGGACTAAAGCACTTTATAGTCATACTGAGGACTTTGAAATACTTCATTGCAGATGACCATGGTTTTCCCAGACAGCATCATTATTGATTCCATAAACAATTCCATAGTTTAAAGTCTTTGACTAGACAAATGCATTTCTTTAAGGTCTTTAGCTAGACTGGGAGTTCAGAGATATCTTGAACTTGAAGAACTTATTTGAATGCTTTGACTTGTTCTTGATATTTCGTCAATGACAGCTTTCTCTATATCCTGAGGAATAGATCTTCAGGGTTACTACTTTTCTTGAGGCTTTGCCATGTTACTGGGTACTACTTCCTTTTGAGCTTCACCTATTAGATCGAGAAGAGAAAGGACAAGATGGTTCTTGCAATGTGCAGGGATGCAGGGTACTTTTCTTTTCTTGACTTTACTTGAGCTTTAAATAGAGCCTCACTTTTTTGTAGAGATGAATAACTTTTTCTTGGCATCTTGTGCAGTCTTGAAAATACTTTTCCCTTAATGCTTGAATGAGAAAGAGGGTTGGGAATTTCTGGATTGATGATCTAGAAGAAAATCCAAATACCTAGGATGATCTAAGTAGTGACAGAGGAAACTGCTGAATACTGTTCTTGCCAACTTGATTGAGTGGTAGTTTATAGTCTTTCCAGACTCTAGGCAGTTTATTGATATGCTGATCTAGATAGTTTTAAATCATTCTGGATTGTATCATAGTTTATAGACATTGCAGTCTACATGGAAAGCTTTGAAGTTATCTCTGCAATCAGTTTTTCAGAAAGAACATATTTATCCTCATGTCTGAGCTGAGAGATCTTTTCTTCTTTTATACTTTTGTAGTGTTTCTTTTATTCTTATGACTTTTTGTATATTTCTTTTCTTTTTTTTGGCAAGGATGCAGCAAGAGTAAAAGAGGAACATAATTGAGGAGTGGTTTTTGATCTTGAATAATTGAAAGCCTTGATAGTCAATGAGACTTCAATTGTAACAATAGAATATCTTGGACTTCAATCTTATTCTTGATCTTAAATGTTTCCTAAAAGAAAAAGAAAAAGGAAAAAGAAAATAAACTTTTTAAATTCTTGTTCAGGAATGAATGAGTTTCTGTTCATCTCAAGAACCATGACATTTAATAACTGTGCCAAATGTTGACTGTGTTTCTGTTCTGACAGTTAGAACTAATGATCGTTGAGTTAACAACCACCAGAAAGTCTTTAACGTCTCTTCAAGACAATTGCAAAACTTGATGCATCAAGTCTTTCGACAGGGGACCTCACTTTCCTTTCGGAACAAATAATCTGATGTCCTGAACCATATACCTTGCTTGCAATTTCCCAGTTTTACAACAAGCAGATTGTTGGAACTTGTTTAATGACTGAAGTTCAAAGTTGGGGGTTGAACAGTTTCTGAATATGTTCAGATTCTAATGATCATCTTGTTATGACCACCAGAAAAGTTTAACAACGTTTTGGTCATGTCTTCTTCTTAATCTAATCCTTTTTTCCATTGAAGGCCTTACTATTTCTTCAATGAATAGTCTTGCAACCTCACTTCTTGGAAACTGAATAACCATTCACCAGATGATTAGACCATAAGGATCTTGAAGAAAACTTTCATGTTTAGAGACTGTGTGAATTGTCTATGACAGTTTCTGTACTTGTCCAGGTACTGGGGGTTAGACATTTTTAAATCATGTCTAGAATCAAATAAGTTTCTGATTGTTTCAGGATCTTTACAGAGTCAATTGACAATGAAACAGTTTAATGTCATATTGGACATCTCTTGACTTTGATAACTGAATACCTTGGCCTTGAGTTACACGTTTGAGTTCTGTATGCATTAAACGTTAACGAGAGAAGGAAAACTTGAACAGATCTTCAAAATAAGTTTCTTTGTTGCGACTTGACTTATCCATACTAATGGGGCACCTAGGCTTCTGATATCTTCATCCACGATCTTTGGGAGCTATGGTTCACGATTCCATTCAGAGTCCTATTTCAACCCAAACTTCCCGTAGGCCTTTCACAGTCAGATATCTTCAGCTTCGACTAACTGGGTGTATAGCTTCATCACATCTTGAGTCTGAAAATTTCTAGAATCTGTCTTGTACATCTTCTCTTGTCCTTGCTTGTGATAAGTTTTACATCATACTTAGAACGGAGCTGAAAAGAAAACAGGAGTGTTGGATAGATGATGTCATCAGTGGGGAAATATCAATGAGGGAATGATGAAGGGACAGAAAGGGATCGACACAGTTGAAGAGAATATTGAGGAGGTACAATTGTTAACTGTCTTGTTACCAGAACAACTTCTTCAATAGAGACTTCATAAAGAGACTTGATATTACCACAGAATTAAGCACCATTCTTTTTAGTTCTTTGGCTGAGCTTTGTTGGAAGACCCTGTGGAAGAATGCTTGATGTGTCTCGACCATAAGTGTACTAAAGGAAGAGTTCTTGAGTGGCAACACAAGCAGTTCTTGAACAAAAGCCTAGTACGGTATGCAATCTGGTCTTATTAACCCAGCCATCTCAAAGGATGTGTTTGATGCCTGTTAAGGTTTCATATGACTCTGGTTGACCAACCTCTATGCAATTCTATCTTCTTTGTCTTTTAGGAATGCAAAGTTTCACTTTGTCTTATGTGAAATGAATCTTGAAACTAGACTTCTTTCAGAGCTTGCTTTCACAATTCCACCTAGGTCTGTACTCTATAACCCTAGGCTTCAGCAAGGTGTTTCAGTTTGATACTAGTCTTCTGATAAGTTTCTTCGAACAAAGGAGTGACTTTGGTTTGTGGAAAAGATCACAATGCAGGAGGGGATAATAAACAAGTGTTGTAAGGAATACACTAATGGGTCTGTGAAAAGAAGGTCAATACATTAAAGATCTTATCGCTGAACACGCTCTAGGTTCCAGGAATCGCAGTGTTCAGAGCAAAGGGCTCAACAGACAATATTCTAATGGCTCTGCAGCCATACTATCATATGTTATGAATTGTGTACAATACTTGCATGATATGACAGTACAATGACTGCTTGCTTGCATGCATGAGTACTTCTCATGACCATTCCCTGATCACATGACTCCCCTCGTCCCCTTCACACCTTCACACCTTCACTTTTCATGTGTATCACATCTCTTATCTCTCTTCACTTTCTTCACAAATCACTGATCACTCTTCCATTCTAATCACAATCACCTCACCTCTTTCATCTCCATCATTCCCTCTGATCAGTATGATCACACATCAAGATTGCATCTCGATCATGAACCCTGCAAAATCCTAGATGGATCTCTGCCATGATCTTCCTTCCTGATCATCACATCTTGTGATCGATCATCCCCTATACCTTAGACCCTGCATCTCATCTCTGCTTCATTCCATTCTTCAGAAGAGATGCCTAATATTTACCTTATGGACTCTTCCCTTCATATTGTATAGCCTATAGCATTAATCCTGTATACCCTAGACCCTAGTGTACAGCTTGGTCTGTGCACTCTCCTATAACATATAAGTAGTGGGATTATGAGTAAGGCTATTCCCCCAGCCTAATCCACTTGTTTCCTCATATTCTACCCTGCCTACTAAGATGGCCTAGTGACAACAGGTCAAGTAAAGGATGTTATTCACCTAGCCCTCTTTATTGAGCCCTAGGAGTGAGACATCTGGAGATAAAGCTACTCCTCCCTCCCTCTACCATTGTTTCATCATATTGACCTAGCATCACCATACTGCCAACTTATGGCTAGCTAGCCAACTCATTCAAGCACTTGTACAGATCCCAGTATCAGAGAAGAACAGAACCCATTCATTGTATCAAGAACCATACCAAAAAAACTACTAAAAGATCACATGATGTACTCCTCATCATATTGAGTACTGATGTTATACCTGCAACCACAAGAGGCTACCATTGCTGTGATGGTCTTATCATATTATAGGAATGTTCATAGATATTTAAGCCATGAGTAGCATAGCGTTTCTTGCTGGAACATATGTTGGGGTTATAGCACATACCCATGTATCTACAGTGGCATTGTCTTTGCTTTCAAGAATGACAACCTGGTTAACAGTCATGTGATTACCCAAGGCTCAGAACCCTTGCCCCAAGAGCTGACCATGATTATGCTAGTACCATAGGGTATTAGTATTAGAAGGAAGACAGAGCATTGTTGCAAGAGTATGATTGCTATCAAGAACTTGCAAGAGTAGTCCTGGAGATCTCATTACAGGAAGTCCCCCCACTTCAGTCCCATCTTCTATCTGATTTCCCTTTTAGCTATCCAGCACTCTATACTTCTGGATATTATCTCATATGAATTCATTGTTCGTTCCCTGGTCGTCTGCTGGGTTGTTGGGTTATGTGGTTGGGTAGACAAAACTCTTCGGTTCCACAACATTGTATGACATCATGAGTGTCAACATGAATTCAGTTTTGGGTGTGATGGTGTATGCAGGTATATTCCAAGTCTTTTGTGAAGTCGTATGGGAAAGGTTCTCAGATGGGAAAGATGGCACTCTTCTGGTCACAGGCCAATAAGCAGCCTAATCCAAGTGTTGTGGAACCAAAGAGTTATGCTACTCTGCCAAACAACCCAACCAACCCAGTGGATGACCAGAGATCTCAGTACAGGGCTAAACCATAATGTCGGATAAAGAAAAGGGATTAGGACAGTCTTGAGATCTGCAGATAAAGAAAAGGACTGTGCATTGGAGAAACAACTATAATCAGGAACTCCAGAACTACTCTTGCAATGATGCTCTGTCTTCCTCCTAATACCTAACCCCTAATGGGAAAGACATAATCGTGGTTGGCTCTTGGGGTGAGGATTCCAAGCCTTGGGTGATTGCATAACTATTACCAGGTTGCTATCTTTGAGAACGAGGGTGGTGTCACCATAGATGCAAGGGTATGTTCTATAACCCCAAGCATGTCCCAATGAGAGATGCTATGCTACTCGTGGCTTAAATATCTGTGAACAATAATCTAATATGATAAAATCTGCATGGCAATAATAGCCTCTCAAAGTCACAGGTATAACATCAGTACTCAATACAATGAAGAGTATGTCATGTGATCTTTGATAGTTTCTAGTATGAAGGTTCTTCCAATGAATGTGTTCCATTCTTCTCTGTTACTGGGATCTGTATGAGTGCTTGAATGAGTTGGCTAGCTAGCCATAAGTCAGCAATATAGTGGTGCTAGGATGGTACGATGGAACGATGAGGGGAGGAGGGGAGGTTTAGCTTTATCTCCAGACTGCCTCACTCCTAAGAATCCAATAAAGGACCAGTAGGCAAATAGCTGTCCCTTACTTAGTCTTAACTTCACTAGGCCACCACTAAGGGCAGGGTAGAAGAGGTAACAAGTGGATTAGGCTGAGGGAATAGCCTATACTTATAACCTCTTATATATGTTACAGGATAGTGCACAGACCGTGCTGTACACTAGGGTCTAGGGTATACATGATTAATGCTATTGGACTACTAGATTAAAGGGTAAGGTCCATAAGTAAAAGGTTAGGCATTTATATGGTGGAGAAATGGAAGAGCAGATATAAATGCAGGGTTTAATGTAATAGGGAATGATCGATTACAAGGTGTAACTGATTGGAGAGAGATCATGGCAGAGATCCATCTAGAATCTTGCAGGATTCGTGATCAAGATGCAATCTCAATAGTAATCATATCAATTAAAGGGAATGACAGAGATGAAGAAAGAGGGATTAAGATCAGAATGGAAGATGTGATTGGTGATGTTGTGACATGTGAAGGGAGAGGAAGTGATGATGTGAAGATGTGATAGGGTGAAGGCATGAAGGTGTGAAGGGAACAAAAGAGGTCACATGATCAGGGAATAATCATTAGAAGTACTTGTGCAATGCAAGCATGCAGTCATAGTACCAAGTATTGTACACAATTTGTAACAGCCTCTCAAGATTGCAGGTATAACATTAATATCTGATATGATGGGAGATACATCACATGATCTTTGATATGTTTCTGATATGAAGGTTCTTCCAATGAATGTCTTCCATTCTTCTCTGTTACTGGGATCTATACAAGTGCTTGAACAAGCTTGCTAGCTTGGCCATAGTTTGGCAATACAGTGGTGCTAGAACAATATGATGGTACAATAAGGGAAGGAGTAAAGGAGTTAGCTTTATCTCCAGACTGCCTCACTCCTAGGGATCCAATAAAGAACCAGTAGGTGAATAGCTGTCCCTTACTTGAGTTAATGTTGAGCAACCAGAGAAACACTATAACAACTCTGCCTATATCCATCACCATAACCCGTCAGGCGATCTGGCATCACCAAAAGAATCCTTGAGCAGTCGCGGAGAGAAGAATGCTTGAACAGCAAGAGGGAGTTGGAAGTGAGGAAAGGGTAATCTACAACACCTTGATGAACTATTGTATTGTCAGTATAGCAACGGACTATTGCACCGTGCTCACATCCTCCTAATACCAGCACCTAAGAGACTGGCATAATTGTGGTCAACCCTTAGGGCAAGGAGTTCAGGTCTTGGGTGATCGCATGGCTATCTCCAGGTTGCCAACCTTGAAAGCTGGTCAGAGGTGCCACCCCATACTGGGGCATTCCACACAGCACCCAATGGTATCATCTCCAAGGCTGTAGCCAAGAAGGAACATCTATAAATACAACTGTGAATATAATAAGGGAAGCTGGCAGCATATGCCTATGCAACCTGCAGGTATAACATCTGTAGATTCTTGCAATAAGACCTTGCATCACATAGGTTTACTACATCAGATTAGTGTCCTTTACAAAGATAGAATGATACTTCAAAGAATGTTGCTACGAGGCATCTTGACCGTGACATCGTCTTGACTGTGGCTCAAGCTTGCATGACCACATAGATAGGAGAGAAAAGAAGAGGAGGATAAGTGAGACCGCATCCAGGCAATGCCTCACTCCCAGGCAGTCCAAAGACCAGGTGGGCGAATAGCTACCTTGTTACTTGCTGTTCCTTAAACATCACCAGACCACCAGTTAAGGCAGAGTGGGAGAGGTGAACAAGTGGATTTGGCTAGGAGACAACAGCCCTTGCACAACCCCTTATATATGTTACATGAAGGTGCACAGACCAAGCTGTGTCTTGGGTCTAGGGTATAATGCTATTAAGGCTATTGGTAGATAAGGTAAAGGTAATAGTCCATGATAAAAAGGTTAAGCATTCATAGAAGAAGTCAGAAGCAGATATGAATGCAGAGCTTACTCTAGAATGGAAGATCATCACAAGATGTGAATGATCAAGGGAAGGATCGTGGCAGAGATCCCATCAAGGGTTCTGTAGGGTCATGATCTAGATCAGATAATCTAGATGAGATGTCATACTGATTGGGAAGAGCAG
>JBBPJS010001207.1:0-11732 GCA_038088835.1 Singerocomus rubriflavus
CACCACCACCCCAGCTGAGCCCGTCGAGTGGATTACGCGGATCGTGAATCTATGGATGCACAAGGATGAGTCCGATGTCTTGAATTTCATATTCTAGATGCCTAATAATCGGGAATGACAACGGTTTTCTTATAACCTTGGACACCAAGCCTTTTGGCCACGAGGATGATACATGGAGGGTGTAGTCGGCAGTTAGCGAAGCGAGCTGGAGGTAAACATGCAACCCGGTTGTGAATTAGCATCTGACCGACGAAGTGCATCTCTTAACTTCGTAACGCAACGTTCCATTTCGGTGTCTTCGATAGCAGGCGAGGGCGAGGAACACAATACTTGGCCATACACTGCAAGGGTAGAGGTAAGGCAGCTATTGTATGATGAAGACTTGCCTGTCCAGTCCAGGACTGTCACGTCGCCTGAACGTACCACGATCTCCTCCAACAAATGGCCTAGTGCAACATTCCCTTCTCTATATCGTGGTCGGATGTTACTCTTGAAAATACCAAATAACGAGTAGGCGACGTCTTCTTCCACCGACGCGTTCCGTGTCGAAGCTAGTCGTAGTTTTTCTCGAATGCTCAGCTCATCGGGGTTGAAAGCAGTGATAATGCCGATAGCACCCGCAAGCTCTTGCACGATCTCTGGCGACTTTTTGTGATTGGCACGAGTGTCACCAAGGTATGGTTTCCAATTATGATTGTAGAATCGGATCACTTTTGGCGCGAGAAGTTCCTGCGCGGTTCATGCATGTGTCAACCAGATACTGTCCGTGAGGTCTGCAAGGACGGACGGAGACGGCACGGTCGCAAGGAGAATAACTGTGGCTGTATCATCATGAGTGACTGGTTTAACACAGTGCTGATCGTCTTGTCGATGCAACACGTGTCAGTCCGTGCCCACCGACACCCATCTCCACGGACCACTAGACAAAGTTTACGCAACCTCTTGTTGAGTGGGGATGAATCGAGATCCCAGACCGAGATAGCCAAACTGACGTCCTGAAACGAAGGTTCCCTGCCTCCCCGTGCATGGGAGAGCGTCACATATTTTTCCACCACTTGCAGAACTCGTCCGTCATCCAACTGCTCGATCATGGTGGAAACCATTTCTGTGCACTGGGGCTCGGATTTGAAAGTACGCACTCGCTCGGGTCCGTCACATAGATGACCATTCTGGACATCAATGAGCACAAGTGAACAAATTTCGAGGATTCCGCGAATGGCGCGATCGATAGTTGTTTTCTGACTGAGCAAGCGAAATATATGTCTTGCCCAATTCTGAGTGTCCAAGTCACTATGCTATCTTCCTCAACCTGATAAGACCTACGACGAGTGTCTAGACCGTTAGACTCTTCAATGAGGGAGAACATGCGGATGAATGCATCAACTGCTTCCACATAGCGCTGTAATCCATACTGTGCCGCGTGTCTCCTCTCGTGTCCCCATGGACTCAGAGGGTCCGCATCAATTGCCTAAGCCGGTGAACGTCACGATCATCAAGCATAAATAGTAGAAAAGTCATACATAGTTTGCGTCCTTCAACGCATCCTGCCATAACGCCAGCGTTGCTCGCACCTCGCTTCATTTCACGAGAAGACCCGCGGATTCGACGGATCCAAGGACAATGCAGTGGGATATTGTATGAGCGCATCATTTGAATACTTAGATTGGAGTGCTACGTCACCACTGTCTTCGAGCAGTTTGACACACTCCTGAAGATGAAGCTGAACCGCGAAAGCAAGCCCATCGAAATCTCATCCAAAGATCTTGCAGACAGGGTCAGTAGATATGTTAAAGGAGTGGAAAGCATGACTCACAAACGAGATTACTATCAGATGGGGACTCCTTTGAACCGAATGACTCCTTGCGCAAGCCCGAGAAAATCGATCGGCCAGTCAGTGACACCTTCTCTCAGCAACATGACTCCGTGTGAGAGGAACATTTGATCCTGTGGAACGTCTGATTAACGATGCTGAGTAGTGGTCACAATGTCTGCATACGCGGACAATGATACATAGTGACTGGTTGTCCATTATATCAATCAGATCGTTTACCCGAGACATAGCATCGTCGTGTTTTCCACATTCAAACATAATAGCCTGCGTGAAAGGAAACATTGACACGAACGCTGAGCAACCTGACGAGCTTATACCTCGATCAATAATAGTTTACAATCGGCGAACGAGAGGTCAAACGCACGTATGACCAATGACGGAATGCTGAACCTCGATAGACGTGGCGTGCGGTTATCAGCACAGAGTGGGACAACGGAAGATCTACATTTACCTTTTCTGCACTGTCTGTCGCCATGTTCCATTTCTTCAAATGTATCCGTACAAGAGCGCGATGAGCGAGTGTGCGCGTATGGTGAAAATGATTCAAGGGATGTAGGATTTGGTCGTTCAAGAGTTCTTCGACGCGAGTCCAGTTGCCCTAGGTCCATGATTTGAATGCTGCATGGCCGATATCCATGAGTGGTAATTACGACGCTGTCGGGCAAGGTGGACGAATCAAGGAAATCAATGCTTGAATATTTCGAAAAAAGAAGAGTTATCAAATTCAACATTGCAAAGTGATCATTCACACCAACCACAAGATACGAATTCAGAAGGACGTCGAGAAGACTACACAAAGTGATCGTCCCGTTTTCCTCGCCAATTGTAGTACAGTCGTCACTGGGGGAGAGCGTAATAAAACAAATTAAGCCCGGAAGCGTGACAACGGTACCAAGTTGCTCGTGCGTCGAGGTATCCAAAAAAGACAAGGAATTCCATGCAGAGACAACAATAAACTTTTGGTTGCGTGCTAGTTCCATATAGGTGATAAACGTTTTGCAACAGGTTACCCAAGGAAGAATCGACACACCTAGCTTCACCAGTCGTGGCGGCAAAAAGTTGACGACCATAAGCAAGCCACAATGAACTGCGTGCATTGGTATGGAACGGTACGACTAACAGTTGTCGCCATTCAGTTGCTGTCGTACACGCAGATTGACCCATGCCGGTGGTTCCAGTGGCGAAGCAGTCACCGGAGAAGATAGCACGGCCACAACCGGCCCTTCGTGCCGCAGCGGCCCGAAAAACGCTCCCAAATCTAGGCGTGCTCGTCTCCCGAGTATACTTCGCCTGTGTGACCATGGATATCCAGGACAACTTCGTGTGTTCGCGCATCCCACATCCGTCCATTCGCTCGCCCGTTGTTCGACTCTGGTATTCTGAGCCTATACACCAACCATTTCTGATCTGGCGAGAGCCCGGCAGCAAAAACTCGTGTCCCTGCAATCTGAATTGCCTCATCAACCTCATGTTCATCATCTGCTTGCCGTTTCTGTAGCGCCCCTTTCGACACAGCTGCTCCATACATGCTTGCAATCCTCGGTGAAAAAGACCAGGGATATAGATTGCTGACTATTGATTTTCTCTGAGACATCTAGAAGTAGGCGGATCATTCGCCGGTGACCACTATGCACGATTACCCATCGGTTCTATACCCGTCCACAACAAGCAGGGTGGGAATGTAGGGTCAAGGGGCAAAGTACACCAGCTTCTTTACGGCACACATAAGACGTGCCCGTTTTTTCTTATCTACAATGATACGAATCGGTTCACTTCACAACCCCGGCCTTGATAGGAGATTGTACATTCCAATGGGCAGACGGCTTACTGCTCACTAACAAGTCACAACCCTCAAGTATTTACTCGTACAGGCCAACACGGAGTTTCACTTCAGCAAATTGTTAAGGCGCTACCAATACCCCGGTCTCAACTACGCGTGAAACAACAATTGTTGTTCCACTTTACGGGCCCTTGTCTTCTCATGTCACATCGGGAGCGGAGGCCTTATGTCAGGCTGTCGCTCGAGCAGCCACAGCTGACTGGAGATTTGTGCGTTGTTCGTCACGAATACCTGGAATAGGCGGCTGAAAGTGAGTGGACAAACAACCAACACTAGCCTTGTCCTGCTTCTCGTGCATACCTTTGAATGATTTGCATCGCCATCAGTATCGAGCGCAAACTGAAGCGCATATGGAACGAGCAACCTTCCAGGCACAACCATAAGCTATTATACCAATGAAGGAGAACAGCTTACTGATATGCCTGATATGGCCCATTTGGGCCGTGTACTTCAACAGGGTTGATTGACCATGGCTGATTCTCAAGTGAAACGTTGACCGGATAGAGCGGCTGAATCGGGTGTGTGATGGCGACGCTGAGGAAGGTTTCAAGTGAGAGACTTTGGTGCTTGACAGTATACCCATTTGGCGTGTTTCTCAGAATCCACTATTTACAGTCATCAATATCGTGCGACCATGTGAGAACGAGCTCTACCACGAACCAATCCGTTGTCGGCCTTCTGAGTGGTGGTGACTGAGGGAGGCACATCCAATACAAGGTACCGATTGCCACTGCAGTAGCTACGAATCTTGTAGATTCCATCCTCCACAATGTTGTATGTCGGGAAGTTGTTGGAACGCCCAAGGTCGAAAAAAGCCTTCTCAGTTCCGCATGCTTTTTTGAAGTTCGTGACCCAACCGGACCATCTCGCTTCTCTCTCTTTGTCGGGGAGACTTCCGATGTTGTCGTTGATGAACTCTAACGCCGCAAGAACATCAGTGAAACGCCCATTCGGCTCGTACTGAATCCATACTCCTGTATTTTGTAGCAGAGCTTCCACCAGCGTTCGCTTGAATCCACAGAGGAAAGTACGGGGTATCTAGACGAGTCGGTTTATCTTTCTATTTTTCTCATGACGAGGGAAGCACTTGCTCCTGATGGTCTCTGGATCCTTTAACAATTTGCTGGCGATGATGTCGTATCCCTGATGAAATATGACCCAAGTGTTTTGGACACAAACCGCACACCTGCTTACCAAGATACAAGGCAGAAGAACGATATGTATACTGCAGATACGATGTATATTCACGAGTTAGTCAATCCACATATATCGAAACATTGCGGAACGCACTCGAGCCAGTCGCCATTTTTGACAACGTCTTCATAAAGACTAACCGAATTCTGGAGCGCTTGTGACTTGGGCTCTCCTGTGACGACGTTTGCTGGAACGCCCAATTTCTTGGTGCAGTCTGATCGCGCATCCGTGACATAGCCAAGGCTGCTTGAGAGCTTCGCCGCAAAATCATTCACCTCCTGAAAAGTCCCCGATTTGCCGACAGCTTCCATTCTTACTCTGTAGTAATATTCCAAGTACGTAGCATCTTGCTGATGACAACGGTTAAGGAAAAGCGATCGGAAGTCCATGTCATCCCGCTTACAATCATATAGTGCCGAAAGCCGTTCAAAGGAGCTGTACCCTTTGCCATTTCGCTAGGAAACGGGTGGTCTACTAATTCATTCCACTCGGTCACGGATTCATCGAGAATGTCTTGGACATAATCATGATCACTTGTGCGAGTCGCTTGTGCAGTGGATCCGTAGGCGACAACTTCCTGCTGCGTCCTATGAAGCTCAGGAGGATATAGCGGATACATGAGGAGAGAGCATACTGGGAATCCACAGTTGCATAGGCAAGTGCCAGCGCAACACGGCTGTGTAGACTAGAACCTGAGCGCACTGTGCCAGATTCTGCGAAGAACATTATAACTGGGATGCGGGATTAGGAGGGTGTTGCGTCCAGCCAGAGAATGCCTTTTAAGTGGACTGGACTGGACATGGGTGGTGACCATCCACATCTGGCTGATCTAATTCTGCAAAGACCAGATTGCCCAAACCCCACTACGAAGATGCATCGATACGGAATATGACGTGACTGCTCAGTGCCCATCTACTCAACGAAATAAAGACGCCGAGTCGGAATCTGAATTCCACTGCAGTTGGTGCTTCAAGTCTATTTCAATCCATTTTGCAAAAAGGTCCCTGATCGAGCTCCAGGGAATAGGAGGGCATAGACTATATGAAAAAAAAGTTTACACGTACCCTAGAACGTGTCCACGGGAAATGTTCTCGCGACTGTGCATGAGATGAGGTGGTCTGATCAAATGCGGTAGGTCTAATGTGACGGAGCAAACGAGGCGACAGTCCATAGTCGACCGTCTTTGTACAACAAGGGTATACCAACTTGGAGAGAGTGAATAAAGATTGTATTTAGTTCAGCTGCACAACCGAGCTTTGTGTTAACATTGGATCGGTGGTTTCCAGTTTGACTGACCGAAGAGGCAAAAGCGAGTACGCCAGTGATCGAGTTCGGGATGTACCGACTACGTCAGCGGCACCTTCACTGCCCGCGATAACTGCCCGCGATATCGATGAGGCCTCGTGTATGCGGAAGCCGTATACAAGCGCTGAGCGACAAGCAACCAGAGTGTCTGATAATGGCCTTTGCAATATAATAAAAATAGTTTGTGGAGCAATCAAGAGATAATCGGCAGATGGCGTCGCTTCCCTGCATGCACCTAGTCCTCGAGGGTCCGGGGGCAGTATTATGGAGACGAACTCGTACCCTCAGCTCAAATAGGCACTCGGGAACGGGTCACCATACTATCTGTGTGATTCACCTCGTCGGTGGGTAAGCTACCCTGCAAGTGTTATATTTATGAACCACCAACGTCCGGGTTTGCAGGGATCCTCTTGAACTTATATTGAACGAGCCAATGGCATAAACATCAATGGATGTTCAGTGGAGTGATAGTGGTGCATCTTTGACGGGTGTGTAGATGTGTACACCCAAACGGTCAAGTGTGACAACTCTTTGAGAGCTTGGACAGCAGGGACATCGATGTAGCCGATACGATAATGCCTCTATAGTAGGATGAGATGGTGACCAGCAAAGGCGAGAATGAGGTCAGTGTTAGCCGGGAGTGCTCGACGTGGTGGTGAGCTGGCGGATTGTCTAATATATATCCGACCGGTTCTAGTCTTTCAAGTTGTTGCCGTGTTCATACAGTTTGCGCGTTGCAAGAATTGGCAAGCTAAAAAATCTCGGGGGGATGTCCGCACGAATAGCAGAAGAGTCATGATGTGCATAGTCACCATATGCATAACTAAATGCCTACATTCTCATTTGCTGTATGATGCAAGGCATGTACCAGGCCCACGTCGACGGCAAAATTCCCCTCTGCGATCGACTACCAGCCACTTGGCTCACCAAAAATGCCACTCCCTCCCAATAACACGACCACATCAAGCAATTAACGTCGATGCAGTGTTGGCATCATACTTGAAGCTGGGTGGAATGACCTGCCTGGTCTTGTAATACCTCGCCAATCGGTGAATTCGACTCTCAATGAGAATCAAGCGGAACTTCGAGTCCTTGTCCTTTCGGTTGACTTCGAGGTGTTTGCGAACGGAGATGGCCTTTTTGATGAGGTAGTAGAGATCTTCGGGGATGGAGGGTGCGAGGCCTGTTGAACAACATCCGGGTTAGCAGTAACGGACAAGGAAGGACTAGTGCGTACCATGGCTCTTCAACACACGGAGAATCTTGTTTCCCGTGACGAAACGCACTTGAGGAATTCCGTGCGAGTCACGGAGAGTGACACCAATTTGGGATGGAGTGAGACCCTTGCGGGCGAGTTTGATGATATGTTCAACAACCTCATCGGGGGTAGTCTTGAGCCATGATGGAGGCGTACGGCGGTAGGGAAGGGCGGACGAGGCTAGCAGGCGATGAATGCAAAACGATATTGGCGCGACAAGGTAGATAGACGTACAGATACCCTTTCCAGGAGCGTGCATACGACCCATGGTTGCTCTACAAAATGATCAGAAACATCATTCACGACGAGCACGACGAACACGCACAAACTTTGGCGGAGAAGTGGAAGTTAAGTAGTCTTGAGGATTGGCACGTACGGAGGGACCGACGCAGCAATGACACGGTATGTCACGTGTCACATTGTGGCTTGTATACGTGACACTGTATAGTTGTAAACCTTAATTTGTTAGTCAGCTGTGGATGGCCCGACAGACACTGTTCGCTATCCTCAAGACCGACACCGCCGGTGACAACGACCTTCAGTCATGTGTGTATATCCAGCTCACTCTTGTCGATGCCAGTACTGATCACGATGCCAGCATGAAGCTCAACATCGCTAGTGAGTATATACCTCGGATCATTCGTTCGACACTCATCGTCGCGTGCAGACCCTGCCACCGGTCAACAAAAGACCATCAACATCGACGAGGAGCGACGCTTGTAGGTTCACCACCCTCTCCTCTCGTGCCCCATTCTCACCCCATCCAGCCGCATCTTTTTCGACAAGAAAATCTCCCAAGAAGTTGAAGCAGATACATTAGGCGATGAATTCAAGGGCTATGTCCTGCGCATTACGGGTGGGAATGACAAGCAGGGCTTCCCAATGAAGCAGGGTGTTTTGCTTCCCCACCGTGTCCGTCTGCTCCTTGCCGATGGACATTCATGCTATCGCATTCGCCGCAGCGGTGAGCGCAAGCGCAAATCCGTGCGCGGGTGCATCGTTGGTCCCGACATCGCTGTCCTCTCCTTGGTTATCGTGAAACAGGGCGAAGGCGAGATCCCCAACTTGACTGACAGCGTTCTTCCCAAAAGACTTGGTCCCAAGCGTGCCACCAAGATTAGAAGGTTCTTCAACCTGAGCAAGGAGGATGATGTGAGAAAGTATGTTGTCCGACGGGAGGTCAAGAGTTCGAAAAAGGAGACCGCCAAGTCTTACACCAAAGCGTAAGTTGTGGCGTATACTCATCGTGGAGTCCATGCTCATTTGATTTGCAAGACCCAAAATCCAGCGACTCGTCACCCCCATCCGCCTGCAACGTCGCCGTCACCTCCGCGCTCTAAACCGGCGCCGGTTCGACCATCAGAAGGAACAGAAGGCAGAATACGAGTATGTTGCGACCAAAGCTGCATGGATATCTGCCACCCTTTACTGATATTTGACTCTTTAGAGCCATCCTCCAAAAACGCCTCGCGGAGAAGAAAGCCAAGGTCGCCGCCCTCAAAGCCTCGCACAAGTAACAAGTAAGTCGTTACCTTGCATTATGAATATGACATGACCCTATGTTTCTAGGATTGCCTAAACACTGCTTTTTTCCCCCTCCAACACAACCATGTGTACTTCACAGCATATATCATGTCATTAGGCAGTTTTATGCTACTCTTCATGCTCATGCCTGGGATATTCACTTTGCACAGGGTCAAGCATGCAAGCTTGTTGGGTAGTTCTATAAATCTGAAACTGGGCCAACTAAGTGCATACTCTGGAAATGTATGATGTATCAACATCTTCCTAGCAGAGTGAAGCATCTGAGAATGTGCACAGCTGAGATGCCCAAGACACTGACTTGAATGTCCTCACTATGTAAGCTGATGTCACTGCAAGTCTGTGCCCATAGTCTCCAAATTCCTGAGGACTTGAGAGTAGAGACTGTTGGAGATTGGTGTGCCAACACTAGAGGTAAAGGAATGAATACTCCAGTCAAGAGTACGAGACTAGGAGAATATCTACCTAGAGGTAAAGGAATGAATACTAGGTAGAGTAAGTAATGAATGTATAGGCAATATAATATGTAGCTTACCTCCAGTCTCGTGCTCTCGACTGGAGGGAAAGAGTGTTCAGTGACGCGACGAGCGGTCGACGGTCGTCCAAATAAGGAAATGTAAACGATGTACGAAAGTTGTACTACTGAAAGTCCTAATCGACGGGCTGATCTCCAACAGAGACAGCCGGCGAAAGTACAGCTCCCTAATGAGAAGCACACTTTAACTCTGTCGATTGCGTATTTGATCCGTCACTTGAAGCGCGAAGACGAGGACCATGGTGGTCGACTGAGGGTTACATGGAGCGGTAGGAGTGGGACCCGTCTTGTCCTGTCACAGGGTGAGGACACTCTCCGAAACTCATGGATAGAATCGCGTGAGAGTGCCCGTCCCAGGCAGCTCACGAACGTAGCTGAGTTTCAGTTGAGTGTGAGAAATTTCAGAAAATGCTGTACCATGGTGCTCTCGCCCAATCAGAACCTTTGCTGACCTCGCGGAGGTCTCGCTACTCAGTCATCTACGGACGTAGCCGAGGGAAAATACCCTATCATGGTGCTCAGGACTTCTGTTGACCCTCACGGAGGTCTCGCTACTCTCCCAGAAATGTGATGTCACAAATGCATTTTGCAGACGTACGTGTCCCCTCTCGTCATTTGAGGACAGGTGATAAGAGCAGTCACCCTAAATAAGGTCCTGTTCGGTTTGGTGCCAAGTTTCGGCTGGGGTAGCTTACCAACTCGGCTAGCTAGCTCGGCTAAGAGCTGTGGACTCCACAACTCGGACGTGCCTTATGATGTTAAGGAGCAGCACCATGTGCTGTATGAGTCGCTGTCGTTGTTCTGGTCATAGAACAAGCATCAGATGGTTGAGATTGGGCTTGAAGTAAGGGCTTATCATTTCCATCATGAGGGTTCTGATATACCTGGATCTGGCATCATCCGAGTTGTGGAGTCCAAAGGCACAGCTCTTAGCCGAGCTAGCTACCCGAGTTGGTAAGCTACTCCAGCCAGGCCTAACGCTGTTCGGTTAGACCCTCATCTATTGCTCGAGTTCCCCGCAGCGTCACTGAGGGCACGTTCGAGGGTGGTGGTGACGCTTCTTGTCAAGAAGTTTGTGCCAAGTTTCATTCGGATGACGGTCATTGATCCGTCCGGATATCTTTTACGTGGAAAGCCGGTCATACTGCAAACGTTACAGTCACTTCTAGTAGAAATGCTTGGCCAGACCACCTCATCCTCCACGGCGTCTGGACACGTTCCAGGGAGGCGGAAATCACTTTTGTTTAATTGCTATGCTTGGGAACAGGAATATGGTGCCACTTGGGTGAATTCGGTTCCGTATCATTTGTTGAACCCGGAATGGATTAACTGGATGTGGGTGGTCAACCCCTGTCACTGTCGAGCCCACTGTATTTAAAGGGCATCCTTTGCCTCGATAAATATCAGCACAATCCTAGTTCGACGCCTCAGCTAGAATGATCTTTGCAGATTCTCACATAACCAGCCCGGGTTTCGGTTTACACAGCCGGGTTGCACTGGCAATTGCTCATGCAACCATTGATTCCCAGTATGCTTTCTCCTCGTGTACCTGCCATGCCCTACTAACATTCACAGGACCCAAGAGAATGTCATTCCTTACGGGACCACTAGACAGATCAATGTGGCAGAGGATAGCCATGTGGACCAGCTTTTGAAGGAAGCCACAACTGAGTGGACAGCTTTGCTGGATGACAAGTTTCCTAAGGCGCTGGCTGTTGAACCGAGGTGAAGGGCAGCCACTAAGGTGCCTGCAGAGGAGGAACCTCTGGCTTACCGGGTTGTTTACGGTTAAAAGAACTTGTATTTTAGTTTAGATCTTCAAGCTCTTATACACAGGTGTATATGATGCATGTGGGATACTATACTTCCTAATATGGTAGTATGCTGATCTAAACTACAGCGCATGATACAGATGTACAGCGCATGATACGGATGTACAGCGCATGATAGCTTGCTACAGTTGTACAGTACATGATACAGATGTGTGATACAACTGTTGGCAGCTGTTTGATGTGGCAGCTAAGTAGCGCCATTTCAACACTCCCCCTTGCTGAGTGCAGGGTTGCAAATGAAAGCATATATGCGCTAGAGAGCTGCAACGAATACTCAGGAGAATGATAATCCCAGCTGGGATCTGAATTTCACAAATTTAATCTCACCCAGATTCTTAGTGAACATATCAGCAGGATTATTGCTGCCTTCAATGTAGTAGAGTGCTACCTGGCCA
>JBBPJS010001208.1:0-11726 GCA_038088835.1 Singerocomus rubriflavus
AGGACCGAGAGACACCTGAAAGGAGATACGGCGCGAACTGGACGTCGAGGGCGGAGTGGGCTTAAGTGGTAACAAAGCGTCGACGTTGATCTGAGGTAGTCCATCAGCGCTTGAGAGGGCATCATTGGATCCGATTTCAGCCTCGGCTTTGGCTTCGGTCGAGGGTGGGAGGGAAGAGGGTACAGATTCTGGTTCGATGATGAGGATGGGTGTGTATGTCTCTATCTCCGTGACAGGCGCTGTCCCGGGTGGTGAGAGGTGGCTTAGGAAGGACTGGGTGAGGATAGAGCGCCGTCGCAGTTGGGTTGAGGTAGGGTCGGGGGAGGGCACGGGAGCAAAGGCCGAGCCGATCGGGTTGAACTGCAAAGAAAAGTGACGGCGCGACTTGAACGTCGAAGGCGATTTGGAAGGGGACTGTGCAAGATCCGCGTCCACCCCGGCCGCACGATGGCTTTTGGGGCGGAATATGCGGGCAAGTCGAAAGGAGACCCGTTTGAACATGGCAGCGGGGTGTAAATGAGAAGAAGTGGCCTACGCCGTTCGTGGCAAATGTACGGACAAAGGCAAGGAAGAGAGCCTGGGCAGAGGAAAGGCTGAGAGGGAACAAAGAGCGGATGGCCTCACCTTAAGAGGGGTCTGTCAAAGCTGTATCATATCATCGACAAACGTCACAAGCATCGAATGATAGTCCAACAATCACCAGACCAACTGATGTGGAAACATCACCGCTGCGCGGTTGTCAAGAACTAGAACTGCCTCGCTGATGGGCGGTCATTGAAAGGTCCATGGCGGGATGGCGTACATAAGGAACCGAAGACTAGAGTCCAAGGGGATACGACTGCATATGTAGGTCGAATGAGACCAAGGTTTGTCGTATTTGGCTCAGAGTCCGTCTTTGAAGTCCTGAGAATGGTCACATCGAGAGGTTCGAGAGAATGGCGTTACCAATGGCATACACGACGAAGCGGTACGTAGACAAGGAGATGGGCGGCAATCAACTCATGTCGGCTCCAACCGTCGAACTTAAAGGACCCACCGCGCCCACTCCAAACCCCGAACTGTTCGGTGTGTGCACGATACTACGATATCACCGCACTCCATATGTACAAGGAACACGTTCTTATGACTGCCCTTTCGTAATAGAACCGTTTGGTTTGATTGCACCGCGAAATGAATGTCATGAGATGGATAAGCCAGCTGAGAGACTGCAAAGTTTATGCTCCTCAAGGATAAGAGTACGACCGAGACTTCACTCGGTCGAAAAGGATCGTACTTGAGAGTTTGGACCACACTCCATAGGTGAATATGGGTCTCCTAAATTGCAAACTAATGAACGACAAGTGCGCTCATGTTTCAGCCACAACTTGATATATCCGCAACTAAACATCATAGGAACTTTTCCGGTTTGTCAAAGCTCGGCCGGACAAGCTTGTACGACGACGAACACGAGTTGCCAGCAGGTCATTCCACTTCTGAACCCAGAATACTACCCAAAGTATTAAAGCCCTTCAAGCTAGGTATTGAACAAAGCAACCTCATGCGGCAGCTTTGTGCTTTGATGCCAGAGCCACCCCTCGGCAATACATCCGAGCAGCTATGTGGTCACTCCACAAGACACTCTTTTTCGATTCCATACCATGTCCTCGTCTCCTCTTGACCCGTCTGCAGACAAATCGGAACACACAGGTGGTCATGAGTCCACCTCGAAAACGCGACCGCCGAGCGTTCACAAGCATCACACGACCCCGGAGTTAAGGTGTGCCCCAGATCGGAACGACGCGCTGATGCAGCCTGCCACCAGATCTGCGTCTCATCAGCCGTCCGAAAGCTCAGCAATGACCGTGCTAGACATGCTTTGCGACAGTGGTGTGGTCGACAATGCGTCTTCCGCCACCCTTCAGGACGAGTTTCCGTGGCACGCAGTGGATGCCAACAAGTCTACTCAGAGAATTCCCTCCACAGTCATTCCTGATCTGATCCAAGGAATTAGCGACCTTTCTTCCTCCTCTCGATCTTCGGTGGACGACGGAGCAGAAGGCGCATCTCCCAAAGTGGATGCAGACCCGAGTGTTTGTGGTCCAGGAGACAATGTGCCACGGTATTCTGCAGTGGAGAAAGAAAAGTGGAGAGTTTTGCAGGAGGAGGATGTCATGCAAGTGAACCGCTGGGTCAGATCTCCGAGTCCCTTTTACCTTGAGAGCATGCATAACGTGAGTGTTTTATTATGTTATTTATGTTTCGGATTCATCATTGCTGTAGTCTGTTAGTGATTGGGTTAGACATAACCAACCAATACTCCAAGATTACGCGGATCGCCAGGTGTCGTTGCCACTGGGCAGCAGGCTCGAGGTTTCAGTACGTAGGCATTGAGCGTCTTGCACGCGCCGTGTTTGACGTGTCCTAGATAGATGAACCATCCCAGTTCATTCTGGGTGCACTCCAACTGCTCGTTAACCGCGATCATGGGAGCAGTACTGACCGTTCTCGGCGACTCGGCCCTCAGCTTATCGAGAATTTCGTGGACATTGACCGCTGGGTGAACGAATACTTTCGATCCCGACATGGTACACATGCCCTGGACAGTGACGTTTCGACCGTATGTCAAACACAACTATTCATCGCTGCTGACCATTCAAGGCTCACGTCCTCTTATTCAGCTATTGACGATTGTACTGAACGGTTTCTATGAAGGCCAGGTCCAACTGATTGACCGGTTAGTCGAGTTTGCCCTTCAGAACATGCGTTATTGTGGCAGACGAAACCTGGGCATCGCAGATTTCGCATTCGGTTTCGGTGCGTTCCCTCGAATATGGTCTCGTCAAAGGTCGAGTTTACCCACCGTTTGAATAGACTTCAAGATGAGCCAAGACCTGCCCTTTTATGTCGAGACAAGCTCAAAGATTAGGAAACGTGGGCGGCTAATTTCCATACTTGCATTCTTACTGACACACGCTCAAAGCCCTCCCAATCCGCGCTGTGGAACTTCGACCCTCCCCAGAACCAATCGTGACACATTCTGGTCGTCAGGTGAAGCCCACGGAACGCGCCAAGCTGATTCGTGAGCAACCCCAGACAAATTCCAGCGAGAGGCAAAAAAAGAACAAAAATCCCCCCCAAGTCAAAGCTAAGCGCGCTCCGAGTGGGTTTGTCTCAGATGCACACCAAGAGAGGGGCCCCGCACCACCTTTGTCGGGCCGTACGGCCCGGGGGTCACATCCACCTTCAAATTCCCCCGTGCGTGCGCCATCTAGGTCGGCCAGTGAGCACGGGAAACACCAACCTACAATGCCATCCAACCTCGCACTGCCCTTGATCCTGCCTCGAGCATCACCCACAATCAAAATCACACCCTTGCGATCGACTACTGGCTCCAGGTCAAAACCTGATGTGTCTGCCTCGGCAAACAGTTCGAGTGCCTCTCGCTCGTCGAGATCAAACGTGATCACACACCCATTGCCTCGTCTCAAGGTCACGCTTCCTGCGAAGAGTACATCCGCTTCGGCTATGTCTGCGCGAAATTTTTCAAAACCAACGTCAGGCAACAAGAATAGTGCGACTTCCCAGACCATTACGCCAACGAGTGGCCTGGAGATTATGAATAGGGGGAGTGGCGCTTCACAATCCGGAAGCACCCGGCAGGAAAGTCCTCGTGCTCGTGATCAGAGATGCGAACGTGGGAATGGTTCGCCGACGCTGAGAGTGGGGAATTCTATAGGCTCGCCAGAGGACGAAGCTACCACAGCACTTGCACAGGCACGTCCAGTGGGCACGGGCAATGCAGTGACTGCTGCCGCCGCCAAGACTCGCGTAGTGCACCTGCCAGCCATGGTGGATGCGAGCGGGAGTACCACAGGCACGACATCGAGGGCACGGCTGCGTGGCGCTGATAATAGTCTTGGTGCTCGCGGCAACGGCCCTACCTCGCATAGAGCGCGCACAGGAGAGGGTTTTCCACAACTGCACGACCCTGGACACCCGCAAGACAAGAAACGCAAGCTGGACGATTGCGACGACTAGAATGGCGATGTATCCAAGTTTAGGGCTCGGCAATTTCCCCCGATTCCTCCTGCTCAAGGCATATCCCGAATATCACTCCTTTTCTTCTCGTGCATAAAAAGCTCCCAGAAGATAGATAAGTATATATGAATAATTTAGTTTCAGATGCCGTGCGTTGAATCATATTTAATGTAATTGGCCTTGTGGGGTCTTCGGGCAGAAATGGGTGTTATCGAACGAGGACGCGCAGATCATGTTTTCATGTGACTGCCAGCACTTACCTCGCACGTTCTCTCGGTTCGTCCTGCCGTTCGTCAACTTCGAAGACCTCTTCTTCGTGTGAGCACCAGCAGAGCATCACAAAAGAACGCAGAAGAGGGCCTCGTGCCCGTAAACCCTCCGCGTGAAAACTTTTTCCGACCGACTCAATTCGAATAACGGAACAAGTAGCCATTTACACGCAACCCGCATGAAATAGACATCGACGTAATCGGTCAGTTCAGAAGCAGGAGGGGCGAAAGATCCGGAAGGGACGCAAAAAGGAATCGGTCTCCCTCTCGATGCGAACGTGTCTTCCTCCTCTATAAGACAACATCTAGACTGATCACGACACGTTCCAATGCTGCTGTGGAAACACTAGTACGTACCTTGGACACGTTTGAATCCTGGTGCGGACGTGGGCGAGCGCATTACCCTTTCTCTCTTCCCCTCCGTGGGTGCTGTACGTGATATGCGATTCCATTGCACGTGAGGAGGCTGTGTGCTGTGTTGTGCCTCGAGGTTCTTCATATCCGCTCGCTAGCCCGCCAAGGGGTCGGCGGAGGGTCAAGCGGAGAGCACAATACTTGTTCGAAGCACGCTCGTTCTGGGTACCTTGCTTCCGTCGAGCAAACACTTGGCAGTCCAGACCATGAGCCAAGTGTGTGGGTCACTGCCATAGATGGAACTGGGTCTGCGGTCGCACTCAGAGTTCGAATTGGATGTCTTGACACTGTGACCAGGGAAGAGGTTGGTTTGGGGAGGGAGGGCCGGCGCGCCGGTGGCGTCCGCGAGCTTTGTCCCAAGGGTGTTACTCTTCGCACTATATATCCCAGGATGTGATGCACGATGGGGGTATGAAAAGATGGCATGCACCATGCAGCTAGTTCCATCCGGTCGAACCAAGAGTCACGTGTCAGGTCTCTTGATGTCCCCGGGCCCATGTGCTAATATTGGAAGAGGGGGGAGATAGTCAGGAGGTGATGGCGAGTAAGAAGGGTGAGGGGCCTCAAGTGCATGGGTAAGAGAGGGAAGCACGGATAACGTATCTGAAGTGGGAGTCTCATTCACCGTGTCTGGTGTACGAGTTCTAGAGGCAGGACACGCCAAGTCCAGTCCCTGATGTAGGTGATGTAAATGCTCGGGGCGTACATGCGTTAGGGAGACCACATGAACAGGGTTGACGCCTTTCTGAGCGCCAGATGGCTCCATGGCACTGGAGACGAACTAACGTTAGAATTAGTCATCTAAGTCCATAGACTTTGTGCTTGGATAAGACCGACGCACCATGATGAAGCGGGCTGGCAAGGCAACTTATTATATTGTCGAGATGACAAACATGGGAAGGAGAGAACAAATGAGTTCGCAGGTTACCTTCGGGTCCGCCGTAGAGTTAGCACGCACTGATATGTTGGCAGTAGCGAAGACCGACTTTAATTTCTCACTTTTCGATTCTTTTTTCCCTTGCTCGTCCTTTCATCCTCTCGTTTTTCGTTTTTATTTTTTCCCTCGCTGACTTTGTGGCCGGGTCTTGGGGCCAATGTGTGGGAGAAACGCGTCGACGAGCACAAGTAAAGGCTATGCACTGAGCGGGACATATCCGGTCAAATTAAACTTTCTGCAGACCTCGCCCTGTGAACAGATTCAAGGCCAGTACGTCCTTGTGAGTCTCCACTGGGCTGGTGTAGCAACATACGACCCCAGGCGTGTCTGCCCCCAGGGTGAATGTTCACAGCGTGTACTAGAATGGCCGGGCGAGAGCGAAGAGCCTGTGCATGCCATATTTTAGGCTTACACACCATCGGGTACATGTGCGCTGCTGCCCGACCACGACGACGAGCGTCACAATGCGTAGAGACCAATAACGAGTGAATAGTAGGACTACATAAAAGTCAAGCATGACGTGATATAATACACTGGTAGTTGCCACGCTCTAATATCCAAACACGACAATCGAGAACGAGAAAACACATGGGTATCATATATCATTAAATCGCCCTTCCCACTGACGCAGTCCAGTCTACTTGCTTGGACATTTGATCTACCAGGTATCGGGCTGCTCCTTCCCTCAGCCCACAAGCCTGGAGACGGGTTTGCCAATACGGTGGTTCATACCCACAGTGAAACCCGATGCACTTGTAAACTTCGGTTCGAACCTCCGGGGAACCTCCGCACATATTTACAGCTCGTTCGAGCACATCGCCAATTATTGGCACATCAGGGGGGGAGTGAGTATCAACTTGATCAGCGTATGGAGGAGGAGGGCCGATACCAGTTCGGCTAGCGTGATCGTCATGGAACACGTACACTGGGCTATCCTGTCGGACAATGATATCCGACGGGACAAGCTCTCCGCTCGACTCCTGCCAATATCGTCGTAACGAGTTTTCACTTATGATGTCAGTGTGTCCTGACTCGTCCGAATCTGCAATCGGACTGGGAATGGGCTGAAATGGTAGCGGGCGTACGGGAGTAGAGGATGGGATAGCGACGCTTCGAACAGGAGTGGGAGGTTGCTCAATGGGCAGACCTGGCCTAGACGGGTGGCCATCCTCATCTGTGTCTTGGTCATCAGATGGAATAGACGGTAAGGGTACATCTGGGGGGGTTGTCCTTGGTGGCGTTACTCGACGGCGACCCGGTGATATGGATACCGTCGACTGCCTAGAATAAAAGTCTGACTCTTCCGAGGAAGTGGTGCGTGGTGAATTAGGAATGCTTCGTTGCGACTGGCGGCGGGGAATTTGTATCCGTGGTGTGGCCATTGGGGGGCCAAACCCAGAGGACAGACGACGATACAAATTTTGGTTACGAGGAGATATTGGTAACAAGAATAACTCTGGCGTACTGGCCTGTGTGGTACTGTGCTTGGGGGGGAGGGATGATCCGACAGGGTCAGAGGTATAACGATATCTGCGAAGGCGTTCTGTATCTTCGGGGGAAGATGTGACCGGGGAGCTAGGGCCTGGTTGAAGAGAACGGTTGCGAGGGATTTGAATTCGCGGTGCGCGAGACTGTGGAAGATGTGCGACACCTCGAGACAGTGACATGTGTCGAGTCGTATCAGATGTCCCATCAAAATAGTCCGAGTCCCGCGAAAAACGGGATTGAGAGGTTGACAAACTAGCCTTTTGTTGTGTATCTGTGGGAAGCTGAAGTAAAGCAGAATAAATCGAACTAGGACCTGCACCGTTAGGTGAGGCTACGTATGTGGGAGGCCGTTCCTCTCGCTTTATCTTGTAAGGGAGTGGAAGGTCTGGCGCTCTGGGTAGAAATGTTTCGGCTCTGGCATCACGAAAGGCGCTGTGCAAAGAGGTGTCTTTGATGAACTTGGAGGATGTCAGCAGTGATCTCAACACGAGGTGACGAGCAGGGACGAGCCTTTGATTCGATATCCCGTAGTTTGATGAGAATGTGCTCGGTGCTACGACCTTTATCTTGCTTGTGTCGGATCCATGTCACCAAGGCGCGCCTAGCCCTGTCCGTGTCTCTTCCACAGTTGGCTAGCACGGCGATGACCTATCTTTAGTGTTAATATAACCACACGAGCGTCGAAATCCTGAACCAGAACCTCTACACGGGTACCACCGTTGAAGCCGACGGAGTCATTGAACATTGCAGGTGTAGCTCGGTGGCCAGAGAGTGCGAGGGATGTGGGGGTAAACTTGGAGAGGCGCGGAGATGCGGACCATGCCCGACCAGTGCTGTCCGGATTATATGGGTGCACGTATCAAAAGGGAAACGGGTCAAAATCTAGCAAAATTCAGGTACGTTAACCTACCTCTGGGTGATTTCTGCACCCCACCCTGTGCGATTTTTTAACTTATCTCTCGGTCTGAACCGAGCCAATCCCTGCGTGGTCAAACGAACGTGCCGTCCACGCCCGGACCCCGAAGATCTCGCTTGGAGATGGGCGATAATTTCAGGTGCGACTTTGCCATGTACCTGGACGAGGACACGGCGCAGTCTCCACCCTGAGAATGGCCAGTTGGTACACAGAATGACCGCGAGAACGAGCGGCTATTCAATTTGGACACAACTGTCTTCGACATCCTGTAAGTGCTCTCCGCCGACCTTTTGACCAGTGCTGGGCGATGCATCGGACATTTCTTTCTTTTCCTTGCTCGATGCGTCTCCACGGCTCGGTGAGTCTTGCTTCTTGTGTACGGTCTCCTAGGCGTCTGTGGCGTTGTCCGTGTCTTCGGCCCACAGGGTGGCGCACTCTGCCACCCATGGGTGCGCTTGGCGTTGCGGGGGGCGTACACAGTGCCCTTGGCTCAGTACCTCTGCGAGCCCTTTACTCAGGGGGTGCCCGGGTTGTCTCGCTTGGGGCCAAACGCTCGCTCTATCGCCCCGCAGGGCTTGGGTATGTCCTCTTCGTTGTGTAAAGTCGATCGTCATGGTGCCCCGAAAAAACACCAAAATGACCTGCACGTCTTCTTGGTCCTCAGTGCTTATTATATGGTGATACACTCCCCCTCCTGAATGGTTCACTTTGCTGCTCCTTGACTTGCTCCAACTCTAGCACCCTCGAACGAGCGCATCGCCCACCTCATCTGGGTCCTACGACTCTTCGATACGAACGTACCGTCTCACAATCAACCCACTCTGCCCACGAAATTGAATCGAGGTGGCTCCGCGAGACTCGACGTTGACCGACGAAGACGGAAGAACGCCTGCCTACCCGCCCAGCGCCTCATCAAACATACATGGACGCCCAACACCATGCGATGACGCCGAAACTGGGTGTCGAATCCGGAGGTTGATAGTGGGTATGAATTTGCTACGGCACAGACCAAGGCTACGGGACAGAATGCTAGTCCCACAGCCCCCAGCAGCACATCAGTAGGGCGTGTGTAAAGTGCAAATTTTCCTCGGACTGGCAGTCTCCGCTAGTTTAGATATAGAAAAAGAATTATGTAATATGATAGCTGTACACACCTTCAATACTCCACTTTGAAGTGCTTCACGGCAACACAGTTATCAGTGAATGAGGGGCAAATTAAAAAGCAATACTTGCCGTTCGAATAGTGTTCAACCAAGGTGTTCAGTCACCCAAATAGTGTGCATATCTGGATCATTCCATGGGGTTACTACAGTCGTGGCTTGAGTCTGCCAGTGGCAGTGAGCTCACGTTCTATATCAATCATCTGGGGTCACTCACAAGGTGGTGTGGGTGACCAAGGTATGTTCACTATGCTTACATCGCGCTAGTGCTGACATTTGTCTCCACTTGGCAGCCTCGTATCGACTCGTTTGGATTCGTGCCGTGCGCTACTCACTGCGCTTCCCATGCTGTCTCGCATTCCATTAATCCATCGTCATTTTTATCATTTTGGAGTCTCTTGCTTCGTCCTTGCATGGTCCATGTGGCCCCGCGGCCCGCTACTGCAACTCAGCACGTTCACCTCGTCGTCTTCGCCCTCCACCTCGTATCTGTTGCCTTCCCTATACCTCCTAACGTCACCTGGTATGTTGCCTGGTGCGACCGCTCCGCTTCGCCGTCCAGCGTTTCCGCCTGCTCTGCGTAAGTTATCCAAGTGTTTTTGGACGTCTTCTAGTGTGTTTCACAGCTGCTTCAACCTATTTCTTGGATCCTACGTCCAACCTAACAGTCTATCCCTGGTGAACTTGACTGCACAGCTCGTGTACTCGTTCCACCCTACCTTGTACCCTCAGTACGCAGTGCCCGGGGGCTCTCTTCATCAGTGTGTGCCCTTATTGAATCTACTGGTTGGCGTCTGTAGCTCAGAAACGTCGATTAGTACATCCTCCGGTCGTTGCAAGTACTGACATCCAATCAATGCCTTCAATGTGATCCGTTGTGTCATATATATATACTACAATCTCGTTCTCTCTGTACCCCTCTACAGTTCTCAACGTAGCCCTCGTCACTACTCGACCCTGTCTCCTTGTCCAGCCTACCCTGCGGTTTGTCAACTAGACTCGCCGCGGTTCCTTGTCTGTCGTAGTCACTTGCGGATTCGTCCTGAATGCGGGGGTGCCGATGGTGTACTCGCTTCAGACAGCCGGCGGGATCCTCGAGTTTGTAGAGGCAAGTCTAGACAAATGGACGGGTCAATGTCGACTTGGCGAGTGCGCGCTTGGGCAGTGGTTGGGGGCTAAGAAGGCTTACCCACCAGTACTAGGTGTGTTGAACTCGGGTGCTTTCAAAACATTGGACCTAACCTCAAACACGGCAGAACCCACGGGTGCCCCTTGGGTCTTTGAATGACGCCACTAGTTCACGAGGTCGTCCATGCAGGCGTGAGGACATACCGCTTTGGTTCCATTTTCCGTCTTGCACCGGTGCAAGCCCCAACACGTTCGACAGCGAGTCCCATCGTGTGTACAGAAAGCAAGTAGAGGAGGTCAAGGCAACAACCAGACGCGAGTAAGATACTAGGGCACCAAGATGTATATATAGGGTACGCTGGTCAAATGGTCTATCTCTTCGTCGTCGTGTTCAGCGCGAACGCGGCCCGCGTGTCATATAGACGGCCACTATTGTCTTGGATGTACTGGTAACACATGGACGTGATCCTGGTCGTCGCTTCATCGCCCACCGCCCACATCGTCCTGATCACAGAGCGAAACCCGACACACGGCATCGCCGACGCAAGATGACTCACCTCGTCCGGACTCTCTTCGTCTCCGACAGTCGTATGGCAAGCAAAAGGCCACGCAAACGGGTGGGTCTTCTCGTGGACATCGAGTGATGTACGCAAACGCCGAGTCGGACGGTGGTTCCTTATTTGGAATACCGTGGCACGCCCAATGGACCCGGGTCGTTCGCTCTTGTGCCGTTCTCGAGTGGACACACGCTACACAGGATGCTTTGTTGAACCGAGGTGGGCAGCCACTAGGGCGCCAGCAGAGGAGGAACCTCTCGGTTACCAGATGGTGGTAGTACGAGTATCTATTTGTCCCTGTATATTAATATAGAGCTAGAATGCTCATATACAGGAGATAAGGTTATCTAATCTACTGTATAGTAGGACCTTATCTAATCTTCCTTAAAGCGACCAATAGGGGCCATGCCACAATGTAATTCTATGTAATTGTAGCTAGTGAATGGCAGCTGAATAGTGCCAGTTCAACATGCTTCACCCTGGATGTGTGGGAATGTGGTGGAATGATCCATGAGCTTGCCAAGGGTGTGTTGGATTTGGCAAGCATATCTGCAGGTGTCATTCCAGGTAACAATGCAGGGACATCTCCATTACCAACAATCATGCACCTTTTTTCTCTCCTTTGTTACTTTAGCTGTCAACTGATACTGCAGTCATATGATATCTTCATTCTTAAACCCTGGATATGATCCATCTATTCCTTTGTACTGCTTTGTCTATCTTTTGTATATAGAATCGATCATGTACTATGATCACCCCAGTCCGTCGCATCCGCGCACGACTGAGTTAGACCCGCGATAGTATTCCTACAGCCGTGTAATGAGGACGTGAACAAGGTTT
>JBBPJS010001209.1:0-11717 GCA_038088835.1 Singerocomus rubriflavus
CCACAGCAGCAGTCTCAACCCCAGACCGAAGTTATGGTTGGTGACGAGGCGGTTGGACAAAATGATATGAGTCTTTTTGGGTCAACGATGTCCACGAATGGCATGAACGATTTTTATTTCACCAGCGAGATGCCCCCCGTGGCAGATATGTCTACATTCCCACCCACTATGGCCACTCTGCCAACCTCTGAGGAAGGGATGGGAATGTTGTCTATGGAGAACATTTTCAGCAATGGTTTTTGGGACAATGTCCTTGTGCCTGGTGCGTTGATGCTGTGCGTCGGTTTCCTGCATGGTTGACGAAGCTATGACGATAGGCTATTCGGACACCATGGAGGGGCTGAGCGGTGGTTTCGTATTTGGAGCAGGTGGCAGCGGTCTCATCACACCCGGATGGCTGCCGTCGCCACTCCCGTCTGGACAGAATACGCCACCTCGTGACCATAGTACCATGGACTACACACAAAATCTGGGATCAGCCCTGACGCAACGCAAAGGTTGAACACCATATTTTATTCTTGACCCTGTTCTCCACGCTTGATTTTACTGTACTCGTTTCACGGCTGTTGCAACTTTGCTGCAGCTTTGCGCGCCCTATTTTGTTGTCCCACCTGAATCCCTGTTTGTTTTTGATCGCATTCTCGACCCATGTTATCATGTTTCTGCGTTGCAGGCTATGTATGTGTGTATATTCCCTTGGAGTTCCTGGCCTCCATAGACGTGCTTGGAAATGACATGAGACTTATCGTCACCACCGGATGCAACCAACGTTTGTTTCGTACTATAAACCAACTCACGCAGATCGACCTGAATGTCTAGCCGACCTCACGCTGTTTCGCCCAGCGGGTTCCTTCGTCCAGGATACGAGCTCCTCCATTCATTGCTTCTGGACAAGCGCTACTTCTGGGGTTTGAGCGGTACCGTCATCCTCGTGGATGTACTCCTTACGCAGCTCATCATACGTTTCATTCCATGTCAGTCCAGATCCGTACTTCGCTGCGCCTATGTGACCGTGTGTCAAACAGATACGGAAATCGATTGGGAGACGTATATGACCCATGTTGACTTGTACTTGAAAGGAGAACGGAATTATACCTCGATAGTTGGTCCTACCGGTCCGCTAGTGTGAGTTTTGCCTCTCAGTCGTCGCTACTTCGTCGAAACTTATCACCAGTGACAAGATATCCTGCTGGGCATGTTCACATTCATCACCTCCTGCATCACATAACCGACGCTGGTCGAAACATTGCATTGGCGCAACAAATCTATGGAACATTGTACATTGTCTCTCTCGTTCTTATGTCCTGCGTTTACAGGCAAGGTGGTGCTCCAAACTGGACCGTTTTAATCCTACTCCTCAGCAAGAGATTACATTCTATATTTGTTTTGCGACTATTTAACGATTGTTGGTCGGCGGTTCTCGTCCCAGCTGCTATAATGGCATTTCAAAACGCCTCGGATGCCTTGGGAGTTCTCATCTTTAGGTTGGTCTATGTCGACTGAGCTATCTTTGGATGGGACTGACGGGTCAGCTAGCTTGGCGCTGTCTGTGAAGATGTCCGCGTTGCTGTACCTCCCTGGTATCCTCGTTGTTCTCTTCAAGCGCCATGGCTTAGTGGTCACTGCGCGCCATCTCCTGGCCTTGATTTTCACCCAGCTCGTGATCGCATATTCGTTTTTAGCAGAAGACTTCAGTGCATATTTAAACAATGCCTTCGATCTATCACGCGTGTTCGTGTACAAATGGACGGTCAATTGGCGATTCCTAGATGAACAGACTTTTCTCAGCCGTTCGTGGGCGCGGGGCCTACTCGTCGGTCACGTAACAGTGCTAATTGCATTTGGTCTGTTCAGATGGTGTCGCTCTGACGGCGGGGTTGCCGTAGTTCTGCGCAAAGGTTTCCGCCATCCAATGCTTCCTGCCACGCGCTCACCGCTGTCATCTGATTGTGAGGTTATTCACCCGTTTGCCATTGCTTGCTCACTGGCGCTGTAGATGTTGCCACAGTGCTCATGACTTCCAATCTGATTGGGATCCTCTTTGCTCGGTCGTTACACTATCAATTTTATTCCTGGTACTTCCAACAGCTCCCATTCTTGATGCAGCGGACAAAATTCCCACTTTTCCTGCAGTGAGTTATTCTGCTGTATTTTGAAGCTGCCTTCATGATCCTTATTCATTCAATCGCAGACTGGCGATCATTGTTGGGATCGAATACGCATGGAACGTGTTCCCCTCGACTTCTTTATCATCTGGTATTTTACTGGTGTCCAACATTGCACTAATCCTTGGTATATGGTTTGGATACGCGGAGGGTAAATCTGCGATTTGAAAGACTGATATCGTTATTCGAGTGACGATGCGTAATTATATTTCTCACGTCATTCGTTTTGTGATCCCATGTCAATCACAAACGTACTCTTCCCACCTCTCGGCAGCACCAGGATGGTTTCCGCGCCGTGGACTTGGTGTGTGTCAGTGCTTGGCAACACACTCGTTGCGATGTCATCGCCTACAAGTGGTAACGGTTTGACATCGACTTTTGGGAGGGCCAATTCTCCGTGACGCAGTGCTATGAAAGTCAAGGGGACACTAAAAATCTCGGCGTCCTGTGTTCATATAGACGATGCATGTAACATCATTAAAATGGACGCGTTCATTGTACTCACCCGAGCCACGAATTCACCTCGCTTTCGACCGCAAACAAGCCAATCCTTGATGCGTTCCTCTACATCATAGTGTAGGGTATATTTTTTCTGCTTATTCTCTTGGTCTGCCCAATGCAGTGATGTCATGATGGACAAGGTGCTGGGAATTGGCTGTCCAGCGTAGATGGGAATGGGTTTCTCAGGGGAAACCTCATTTCCAAGTGGACTAGGGTCAATTTTGATTCGTGCGGCAGCAATGATCTAGAATAGGACGTGTCGAATCAACTAGTTCGCAACTACAAACCTCAGACTGACGTTCATCCGTGGAATATCCACTGGAATTCTGACTTCCCTCCACGATGATGCTGACTGTGTCGGTGATCTGCTGAGAGCTAGCCTCTGAAAGATCACAGTAAATAGGTGCGAATCGTATCTTGATGACATGAAGCACCTGTTGTAAAGCGGTGAACAACTCTCTGACCCCCTCGTGAATTTCCAACGTGTTGGGTATCAGAAGCTCGCCAGTGGCACTATACAGTTCGACCCATGCGGAATCTCTCTCCAAGTACTGGGTGACATTCGCTGCCAATTCTTCACCCTGTGAAATACTGTGCGAAGTCTGGGAAAGAATGTCGTCAATTATCCCCTGCATTAGTGCCACTACCTCTGCTCATATTACCAATTAGTTAATTACAGATCATTGGATTTAGAGTGATACCTTCGCGAAGCATGCGATACGCAATAACTAGGCTCAGAGGCTCTAGAACTGGATCACGCTTAGCCAGAAACAAATGATTGAATATAGTTGACACGCACCTGGCCCATGTTTAGATTCGATAGAGAATACATAAGTGACAGGATTCTCTGGGGTAACTGTCTATCAAAGGGTGGGTTCTACGGGTACCGTTCAAAGACCCGACTCACCATCATAGCATGACTTGATTGGTACTTTGTAATCTTAATACCCTCGAGGCCATGTGATGGTTCCTGCAGATTCGCGGAGGACAGCCGAACATATTCACGGGTCGCGGCAGATATAGTAAATTTCGAAAACAACCGTTCCCCGCGGAAGAAGTCTTCGACATTAACTGCAATAGGAAGCGAAACATTAACGAGGATAGATTTTCTTAAAGTCCGAGCAACTGTTGGCTGTAGAATCGTACTATATGTCACTTTGGTGTCAATTTTCTTACGAACGTTTGTCAAGAGCAAGCTAAAGGGAGGTGATCTCTGACATACTATCGTGCTCGACCTCAAGGTATCTGTGTGCGGTACCAAGATGACCAAATCAGTGTCTTTCGGGGCATCGGCAATTTTGATAGAATTTTCGGTAGGTTCGAATCCCCCTGCCATTATTGAGTGCATTAGCACCAGATTCCAAGCGGACAAACTGAATTACAGCTGACTTAAATTCTGTACTTGAGCGTTGGCGTAGTCAAAATTGATTCCAGGCGCCGATAAATTTATAGTCGCCATAGAGATCTCATTGCGACCGGTGGACAACACCAACATCATCCTAGAGGTTGCCCCGAGATCAACTGTTCGTAGTGTGGTGCTATGAGCACTGGTGAGCGCAGAAATACGTAAAAGCCTACCCGAATGCGACCGACACAGCTGAACATCCAACCCCCGAGGATCATGTGGGAGTCGTACTAACGTCATTACTCCTCTTGGGGGAACGGCGGCCGCTGGTATATTGTGACTCCATTGGAGCCGGAGTCGAGAGATCTGGACCTCGCTAGTGTCGAGGATATACATACCGCAACACGCCGTCTATCGGGATCGTGGCTCAGTTGTTTCATAACAGAAGTCTGGATGTTGACATACAGCACAGTTCAGGGTCAATCGATTATTTCCAGCGGAGAGCTTGTCTATTTGTGCAGAAAACTTCAAACGATTGGCCTCTTGTCCTGTGAGGGTTATGCTGACTTCGTCGATGACAACATCCTAGGAAACTATCAATCATCAACATGCAGGTTCAGTGGGGTCCATACGCATGGCAGTCTGTTCTGAATGACAACTTCCAAGGAAAGACTGTCTTCATCTTGACTAGTGCTGGCGTCGCCCACAACGCGTATCGATATCAAGGGATGATCGCGGTGGGTGAGATCTAGAACTTTTTGATTAATAACACAATATACGTGCGATACAAGTAAAACTGATGACCCGAATCAAGTTTCTCGGCCGCGTCTCGAAGAGCGCTTACAAGTCCACCAACGTATTCCATGATATCATCACCGGACATAACCAGTTCGGTACTCCTGCCAAGCACATACGTCTTGAAGAAAGCGAGAAGGATGTGGATCCATTCACGGTCGCGTGGTTTCTTTAATGCAGCGTGGGTGTCGATGGTACGTGAAAGCATCAATGACTCCAAGGCTGTCCATCTGTGAGGAGCATAATGTGCTGGAAGAGACGAAAATATAGTGAGTGCGTTGGAAAGCCTTCCGCGGTAGCTGTAATACACAACCACTTAGTCAGAAGTGATCGAACAAGATTACGAGCCTACACGTCAAGAACCGCGAGACTGCCATGTATTTTGAGTGCAAATTTTCTTCTCCCAGCTTTCACGTAGATGTCGATGGCGCGATTGGAAGTGGTGGTGTACAAATCATAGAAGACGTCTTTGTCGGCCATAGCGGATATGATCTCGCGCTTGCTGATGCAATAGTCGGAAGACTTGTTGTCAAACATAGGCGACTCCGAAACAACAGCCGGGGCCGGGGACGCCAAGGAGAATGGTGGCTTTGAGGGTAAGTACCCTGCTCTAACACCGAGTATATCAAGCTAATGTTTTGCTTAATATCGCGATACTGTACCACCAGTGCAAGTACACACCTGGGTTTTTGCGAGTTCGATCAATTCTCCTTTCCTTGCATTGTAGCGAGCGAGGAATGGTGCATCCATCTCTGGCCATGAAGAAATCCATGAATCGCATTGGTCCACAACGCTGAGGGCGGAAGAAAATGTCCAAGACTCGATGAAGTGTTCAGGGAGCGAAGGCTGCAAAGTCTCGTTAGTTCATTGGCATCAAAATACATTAGTACGCTCCCTAACCTCGACTTCCTTCAGATGTCTTCCGAATGTACTCAAGAATACGAATGCCTTCCAACAGATCTCCGACGGTTGACGCAACTTGCTTAATAGCGTAGATTGCCTCGAAAGGAGATATGACCGCAAGTCGAAGATGGAGATTGTGTTAGCAAGGATGAGGTCACGATAAGGTTTCTTGGACGCGGATAGCAGTGGCATAGAGTCATCACTGGGCACTGGATGAATGAGACTTCCGAACCAAGACATATTCTTCTCTCTCAGGACCTGCATAAAGGTGGCCTCAAGTTCATTGTACTGCTGTAGTGCATCTTCGAAAAGATTTATTCCTTCGTATGAGGTTGCCATACTTTCCTGAAAAGGCCTTTCTTTCTGAAATGTCGCAGATAGAGCAATTGCAGGCTTACCTTGAGTATAAAATATGTACAAAAGTTCCATCCCGGCATGTGACGCTGACTTTCGGATCGCTTGAGTTCTTCTTCTCTGGATGATACGGCACTATCGAAGGCAGAAAGTAGTCCATCCTTGATCTTGGTTATGAGGTCGGCCCAAATAGCAGGACTCTGTTCGCCAGCAGACCAGACGAGTTGCACGCACCTATGGGATACTGTATATAACCACTCGAAAACAATATTGACACATGGCATTACCTGTCCCGCTTGTCGACATTGAAATCCGCTTTTATTTTGTCCAACACAGAGCCTTTCATGTTGAAAAACTTTCGGTCCACTACCTTCGTGTCTGGACGCACGACATGTACAATGAGCCATTCCTGGTTTTTCCTCGTCAAGATAGATGTCTGCCAATCCTTGATCTGCTTCTTGACAGTTGCTCTATAGGCCTCACTGTCCTGTGCGGAGGTGTAGACAACGAAGTTAAGTCAGAACACAGGCTCACTTACTTCACATGTAACTATGTACAAGTTTAACAGGGGTTTCTCGAGGAGGGTGTGGGGAACTTGAGAGGTAAGCTCGTCCCGAAAGGTGTCGAGAGCGACCAAGGTCACCTCGAGTTCTTGAATGGTGCGTATAGCGGGTCGGGAGGCAGACCTCCAGTGAATGCTGCGCAAGGGTAATTGTGAACGTAAAGCCGCGGTCACTTGCTTATAGCTATCGGAAGACTGGAAGGAAGGGGGTGCAGCAAACGTCACATAAACATGTTGACTTGACATTGCAAACAGTCCTCGGATCGATGCTGGACACGAGTATGTGCTTGAACGAGTTCTCTTTCTGTAGTTCGATCTCCTGGTCCTTGCGGACGTAGTAGTTGTCGTGTTGGTAGCTTGTAATCGTGGAAAAACGTACTTAGCTCGCCACACCTTGCAACTGTGAATGCCAACACCAGACGAAGCCAGCACGTCCACAACAAAGACTTTCAGAGACCTTGGCCTGATTGACCCTCTTCTCCAGGCACTTGACCAGGTCAACTTCAAAGCACCAACCGAAATCCAGCAACAGGCCCTTCCCTATGCTCTCGAAGGTCGTGATATCATCGGTGTCGCAGAAACGGGATCAGGAAAAACCGCCGCATTTGTCCTACCCATCTTACAGAAGCTATGGGAAGAACCAAAAGGACTTTTTGCCTGCGTGCTTGCGCCCACACGCGAGCTTGCCTACCAGATATCACAACAATTCGAGTCTCTTGGAGCAGCCATGGGGGTGCGCTGTCTGGTTTTAATCGGAGGAGTGGACAAAATGCCTCAGGCTGTTGCTCTTGCAAAGCGGCCTCACGTTATTGTTGCAACGCCTGGTCGTCTGAATGACCACCTCCAGAGCACGAAAGGGTTTAGTTTAAGAAACTTGAAATTTTTGGCAAGTCCTATCTCGTTAGAACATTAGCGTCGCCTTATTGTTCGTGACGAAGGTCATGGATGAAGCTGACCGCCTCTTGGATATGGACTTTGGTGCCGATATCGACCAAATCCTCAAGGTAATACCGAAGGAGCGGACCACTTATCTTTTTTCCGCGACAATGACTACGAAGGTTGCAAAACTGCAAAGGGCTAGCTTGTCAAATCCTGTACGCGTTGAGGTCTCCTCAAAGTCAGTAACCCATCCCTGTTCCTCCGTTGGGTGATTAATGTGCTGTTCTAGGTATCAAACCGTATCAACCCTTCTACAATATTATCTTTTTGTTCCATTAATACATAAAGATGTTCACTTAATCTATCTGGCAAACGAGCTAGCTTCGAATTCAATCATTGTTTTCACCAGGACAGTACATGACGCCCAGAGGTATCTGTATAACTCAGATTTTTGCACGTCGCTTAAGCTAATGTACCCTGTAGATTATCCATCATACTTCGTACTCTTGGATTCCCGGCTGTGCCCCTTCATGGACAACTCAGTCAGAGCCAACGCTTAGGTGCACTCAATAAATTTAAAACAGGAGGCCGAAGGGTTCTCGTAGCAACTGACGTTGCTAGCCGGTAAGTACATAGTAATATGCTACATCCTTCAACGAACTGATCACTGGAGATAGTGGTCTTGATATACCATCTGTGGACCTGGTAATCAACTTTGACATTCCTACGCACTCGAAAGATTACGTCCACCGTGTCGGACGAACAGCTCGTGCAGGGCGAGCTGGAAAATCAATAACGATAGTCACTCAATATGACGTCGAGCTACTCCAACGCATCGAAAAGGTCATCGGGAAGAAACTTGAGCTGTATCCCACCAGCAAGGAAGAAGTGATGCTCCTAAGAGAGCGTGTAGATGAGGCCGCTCGGTTGGCTGTGAACGAGTTGAAAGAAGAGGCAAGATTGAATGGGGGGAAAAAACGAAGGCGAGATGGAGGTGGAGGGCAAGATGACAAGGACCGAGACGACGATGTTGTCGAGGCAGAGGTGCCTAGAACAAAAAGATCCAAGACTCGCCATTAGTTATGCAGTATTTTGAGAGAAAGTGAATGCAATTTTATCGAGACTCATTGAAATGTATCGATGGGTACCACAATCTGAAAATTATATATGCCCCATGGCTGAGTTGGTTACAGCGTCCGACTGTTACTTGATGTACATCGGAAGGTCGTGAGTTCGAGCCTCACCGGGGCAGTCATGAACATCTATGATTCTTTTTTTTGTCTAGACAGGCCCATTGTTTGCACAAGCAAGAAGAATCTTAGCAGGCAACTACTGTGGGTAGTATGACACTGGGATCTTCAGTACTCATGTAGATAAGTACATTCTCTTCAAAGCAAGAAGAAAGCAAGTCATACACTTGGTGAGAGGTGATTGAAGAAAAATAAAAATACAGCTGCCCCAGTGAGGCTCGAACTCACGACCTTCCGATGTACATCAAGTAACAGTCGGACGCTGTAACCAACTCAGCCATGGGGCACATATTATTCTTTTTAAGATTAACATCAAGTAGCAACACTCCTTGACTGACAGTTAGGTTTAGTTGGACAGCATTGTAGTGCAGCCAGAAAAAAAAGGGGACAAGTGAAGAGAGTGTCACTTCAGTGAAACCAGCCAGTAGGAACCGGTGGTGGCCGAACGGCAGCCGACAGTCTCCTCAACTTTGAGGTTTCCTGAAGCAGACTCAAGACACTCGGTTAGCTTCAAGATACGCAATTTGACCGTGGGAGTCAGTATGGATGGAAACTTCAGAACTACCTATGAGCGAAATACGAGGCCAAAAAAAACGTCACCTGAGCGATTCGAACACTCGCGGGCAAAGCCCAACCGCTGTACTGATAGCAGGCGATCCCGTTAACCACTCCGGCAAAGTGACTTAGTTCAAATATGACATTTGTCAATATATATATTGATTGGATAGAATGGTTAATTTGGTCACTTCCTTTTGCCCGTTCATGTACAAATACGAATGCGATTTCTGTTCACGGATGCCGTCCTCGTTTCCTCTTACTCCAAACCATGCACGTGCAGACCTGACCGTGCTACGTTTATGTATACGAGCGCGTTTGTTCGCTCATCTCTATCCGTTCTGCGGGCATTCTCACACCACCTCGCCTCATAATTCATGGTATACTTGAGATACACCTAGGTATCGGGAACGAAGGTTATAGTTTGGTGAGATCAAGGATATCAATTTCGTGACATACTTGAATAACTTATGGGTGGTAGGCAAGCGGGATCTCACACGACTAGGTAAAGTTCCACATACTAATTGCAGTGCCCGAGATGTCCCGACAGACGAAATATTCCCTCGCAATAGTCGGAATTTAAGGACCCAACTAAACGAAATTGATAGAAAACATTTGTCAAGACTCTAGCGTCGAATCAATGCCCTATACCAGGGTCTTACACGAACTCGTTCATATATTGAACCATTCTGTCCACCTGATCTTCCGCTACTGCGTTATAGAGAGAAACGCGGACACCTCCAACGGATCTAGAGAGAAATGTTTTTTATATTAGCATCCTGCAACCTGATATAGGAAGGCAGAAGAACACTAACCGATGGCCTCTGATCCCTTTCATTCCTCTCTGTTCCGCACCGGCCACAAACTGTATCAGCCTATCCTCTCCGCCGACTATGTCAAACACGACGTTCATCTTGCTGCCCGAGCCCTTCACCACCTTGCTTCTAAAAACACCTCGTGCCTCCCCCTCCTTTAGCGCTGCATATAGTTTCGAGGCCTTTTTAGCAGTGCACTCCCCATAATACTCGAGTGTTTTCTCCTTGGGCCATCCATTTCGTCCCGCCACTTCCAACATCCGACCAAGCACCAGACCCGCGATATATATCGAGAGGACTGGGGGAGTATTGTACAAGCTGCGACTGTCCACCAGGTTCTTGTATGATAAACACAATGGAATGTTGCCGTCCGATACGTTTGCCCACTCGTCTCGGACGATGAGAATCGTCAACCCTGCAGGTCCAATGTTCTTTTGCGCGCCGGCATAAATGACTGCATGCTTTTCAATACACGGGATAGGGCGTGACATGAAAGAGGAGGAATAATCCGCAACGAGGGGAGTTCCATCGGTAATGGCATCGAATGGGAATGAAGTAGGACTTTGTAGATCATCGTCGAATTCGACGCCGTCGACGGTCTCGTTGGCACAGTAGTAGACGAAGGCTGGATCTCGCGAGAATTTATCTTTGTAACTATCGCGATTGGGGATATGGTTGAAGGTCTTCTTCCCGCCTTCGGAAGTGGTTTGCGCGTTGACGACGACATTGATGTCCCCCACCCTGAGCCTCTGAGCCTCTTTCATCGCCTTTTCGCTCCAGGAGCCGGTGACAACATAATCCATCGTGGGCTTTTGAGCGGTACCGCCGCGACTTTGATAGCGTGCGAGCATGTTTAACACCACCGCGGAAAATTGGGCGGTACCACCTCCCTGCGTAAAGAGGACTTTATAATCCTGAGGGAGTTGAAGAAGGATTCTCGTGTTTTCCTCGACTTCCCGGATATATCTATCAAAAGCCGCAGAGCGATGCGATATCTCTGCGATGCCAATGCCGGTGTTTTGGAAGTTGAGTAGACCTTTGGAGGCTTCTGTAAGGACTTCCTCTGGCAAGGCCGATGGCCCTGCACCGAAGTTTACCACTCGATTGGACATGAAGTAAAGGATGAACTGGAGTTGGAGAGTGTCGCTTTACCGTGTCCACTTTCAGGCGTTGGGTGGCAGATCAGACCGATCAGAGGTGAGTTGGTGGTCAAAGCCAGAATTGTTGAGGTGTTCATATGAAGTGGCGACGCTACTAAGCAGTTTAACATCTTCACATGGCATCAAACTAATTCCAGGATATGTATAAACCAAGAAATGTGTACATGGTGCGAATTGTCCATCAGGGAATGAAACTCCAACTGTGCAGGCCATTGGATATGAACCCGTGTCGATGGCTCAGGTAACTGGTGTGTTGCTCAAATGACTCTCGCCTTTTCTCTTGATATCTTCCAGGTGGCCAGGGTCGAGCATCCTGTGTCGTTGTAGGGAGGACAGTATTGTCACGTGGTACGCGAGGGGAGTAAGGACGGTGTGACATTGGGGAGGCGAGCGAAGGGAAATATTGTCGGTAGGCGAAGCATGCGATAACAAA
>JBBPJS010001210.1:0-11717 GCA_038088835.1 Singerocomus rubriflavus
GGCGTCTGGTGACTCATTGTACCACCGCGTTACTGACAGGTACGACATTGGGTGACCGTCTACCACAGTTGAACCGAATTAGATCCAGTGGTTTCGCCGTTCAACAGTTGTGCTTGGCAGTATATCACCTCATCATCTGATGTGACCCTTCAGTTTCTCAGCAGTGTAAAAGGCTGCTATGACATTACAGTCCAGGAAGTTATGGCGCGCGAACTTGTTTCAAAATCTCCACTGGTTGAATCTTGGGCACACGGCAGTGCCAGGCCGAAACAAAGAGATGACTCAGCACTGGACGAAGTACCAGCAGGTGACCAACCATTTATCCAGGCCGGTCACATGCGAGTGACTATAGTGGCGACTGTTTTGGGACATCCTGGAGGCACCCATACGCAAAACAACCTAGATTTTGAATCCGGGCCATTCCCATGCTTTCGCGAAGCAAGGAGACACTTTCAATTGTTATCAACTTTGCGCGTAGGTATTTTCAAATGTCGGCTCAATCTAAAAGATTCTGAGCGACAGCATACTATATGTTCTGATCCAATATTCAGTCTTCTACAAAATTCGAGTGGGCAAGATTTTTTTTTTTTTTCGGAGGCTAAAATAAGGTTTCATGCACAATAGATACGATAAATTTACGGATGCAGAGGAGAGCATACATAACGTTCAGCTGCCACAGATATTCAGTGGCACTCATGCCGCTGGAGCGGCGTGCCAGGCTCCGAAACATGCGTAAATAGCATCAGGTAATGCAGGGTCCACATAACTAATCGGCGCAGTTTACCGTCACCCAAACTACGGAATTGAAACTATATTCTATTATACATCAACTTTAAATTTCGGAATTGCATTCGGCATCGTACATATCCACATCGTAGGGTCAACAGGGATAAGACATGATTCTGGTGAGCCCGCCGTGAATTAAGCCAGATATGCTTTATGCATTCTCTGGTGACCAAGTAAAAGAAAAAAAAAACAATGTCAAGCATGCCAGATTTAGATGATAACGATAACTTGTCCGGCAACGTAAACTAGTCCATTGCGAGGCGACCATCGATGTTGTCATCGATTAAGCAGAACCGACGACTACTTCTTCCACCTTGGTGAATTTGGCAACGGTGGCATCATCCACACCGAGGTGGGCTTTGACTACCTCTGGTGGTGTGAACGCAAGCCACTGGCTCAATGATACATCCTCGAATTCGCCTGGAACCGTGATGAGGAAAATGCCTAAGTACAACCTTGGACACGCATACCTGAGCGGAATATTTCGAGGAAGTGCAAAGTCGAGTTGCCCGTGTTCTCAACGTAGTGACCTGCGGTAAAACAACTGTTTAATTAGTCTGATCTAGAACCGAATTAGAAAGAGGACTAACCGTACCCAGATGGGATGTATGCGATGTCACCAGCCTAGGTTGTCAACATTAGTAAATAACTCCATTCGTTTTTGTCACCAAGTCATACCTGGAAGTCAAATGTTAGAGCAGATGCTGTGGAAGCGTAAACCGAGATACGAGCACTGCCTTCACTACATAGGGAATCAGACTAGACTCATACACTTAAAATAGTGTAAACTCACAGGAAGAACGTCCATTCCGGTTCTGTCGGGTGCCACTGTACAAACGACCTTGCATGCTTGACTAACAATGAGTAGTACAGAAAGAACTTACGTGGAGTTCGCTGAAAGCCAGTAAGCCAAGTTGTCGCGTTTAAAACAATGAAATACACACCGCATGCCGCCTACATTGACAATGACTTCCGCCGAACAGATTGTCGTAGACGCGGGGAACAAACCAGTATCGACAACTTTGTATGAGCCTCCAGGTGCTTGTGTGGCATTCATCTTGGAGCTGGGGAATGTGAAGTTCATTGGAGTATTATTTGGCACAACCATGTCACTGTACAAATCTTCGGGGGGTGGTGTAGCTGAGGATGAACAGGTCAGAACAAGTGCATGAAGATGAAATACAATGTCATACAAGGGAAGATGTACAATTCTTTACTCGGGAGATAATTGAAGGCAGATATATCTGTCTGGAAATTCTTGGCGATTACTTCCTTTGGAACATGTGCCAACCAATCCTACACGACAAGTTGCTTGAAATAGATCCGAAGAGATGAGGTAAACACCTACAGTCAGCAAGAACGTCGAGTCCTCACTAAACTCGCCGCTATCGAAGATCAGGAGGAACTCAGCGCCTTCAGCAGTGGTATTCTTCGCCTGTAAATGGTGGGGGTATCCAGCAGGGAAGTACCACAAATCGCCAGGTGCCTGTGGCAATGTTTGAATGACTGCAAACGCAATCAGGTGTCATGACATACCACATCCTGAAGGTATATTTGTCCTTGAGGTGTGAAACAGCTGACTCGCAAGTAACCCGAAATCACATAAGCCCATTCACCGGTCGCGTGCCAGTGCATTTCACTACAAGCCTATCAGCACCGAGTCATCACAGGTATTTCATGACACTCACCGAATAGCACCAGCCTCTAGACGCATGTTTACGCCGGCGATGGCGGTGGCAACAGGCATCACTTGAACTGAGATCGATAAGTACCTCTGCAGAAAATACATCATAGGCAAGCACAAACCATTTTGCTGGCGTGCCCAACCACCCGTTTGTAAACGGGTGTGGCTGAGAGCAAACGGCCACTTGTAGCTGAGGCTACATGACGCTTTTATGTAAGCGATCTGAACAAAATGATGGCCTTGGAACGATTCTACTCACACGTCACCACTGTCCGTCGTTGGAGGGGCGAGTGCCTCTGAGTTTTCTAACTCCAATGGGATATTCGTTGGACCAAGAATGTCTGCTCCTAGTCCCCCCCGAACGGGCTGTGGGTCGACATCCATCGAATCCACTGTCCATAGCCAATAATTTGGATCATCACTGGCATAGGGATCGGTGGGTGTGGCCACAGGAGCAGAAGACGACACAGATGGGCTGGACTGGGCAGCAGCCGAAGCAACGACGGCCAACGAAGAGAGGAGGGACCACGAATGCATTGTTTCGGTATGTCAGTGCGAACCCCGTTCTATAGAGCAAGACGGAGGTGGACAAAACGAATGCAGTAAGGATTGTTTGCAAGGACGACCTTTTTATACCGCCACGCTCGGAAGAGGGATGAATTGGCAGGGTCGAAGGGGTCGTGTTCACGTTACGGCAAATTACACATTTCTGGCGCGGGCATATTTTTATCACGTCTGAGGAAAAACGCACGCCCAAACAAATACACGAGAATTCATTTGGGAATAGTCCTCCTAAGCACCGTCAGCTCATCAGAACTCAGGACTCAGTATGAAAGACGTACAATCTTATCGGAGTCCCTACACAATAAATGGAATTTCCTTCGTTTGTGAGCGCCCCCCGATCAGAGTGACAACTCGCAGCCATGCGGCTCTCCGGCTGGATGCCTTGTAAATTGTCGCATTCGCCATCGACTCAACTCCGGCAGCATCACTGTTGGTCTGAGCGACACAAGTTTCAAAATCTGTCAGTGAGAGCATACCCATGCTCGCTGTCCTCATTTGTCCCATGCTCGTCGTGTCCAGCGTACTGCGCGACCACCGCCACACGTGCATTTTTGTCGGCCCACCGTACAGGGGAATCAACAATCCTCTGGCCCAAACACATTGCAGAAACATCCATCTTCATCTTCCCTCCACATGATCCCAGTTCGTGTCCCATGGAAGTTTTTGCAAGTTGTGGTGTGTGCTTTTTTCCCTCTTTCGGTAGGGTGGTGTGAGAAAACCCAACAAACTGTCGTGTGAAGTGTTCATGGCTAATGCCCATGAGGAATGCCCAGCAACCAGCACTCAAGTGCGTGACGGAGATCTCGCGTGGCCCACAATGAAGGGTCTTAAAAAGGAGTTTAGTCGATACTTCCAAATCGACTCTCTTGCGCATGAACAGCTTACAAAATTAGAATGTCTTACGCAAGGTGGATGCAATACCTTTGAGTGGCTCAGCCGGTTTGAGTTACTAGTAAAGGAAGCTGAGATCTCGGAGGATCACGCTTTAACGCTCCTCAAAAGATTGGTGGACTGTCCAATCTACCACCAAGTTAATCTTCAAGATTCAGATGCATCATACGAGGATTTTAAAGAACTCGTAAAGAAGGTGGGACTAGCATTCAAAAAAGAAAAAGAAGAACGAGGAAACTTCACATCCTTCAGACCCCCGCAAATAATGTCACGTCCTAATGTTCCATTCGCCTGACCTCCTTTCACTCCACGTCTATATAATCCAGCAGTTCATCCCCCAGCTGCGAATCCTAAATTTACCGCAGTAGGAACCCAACCTGGTAGAGGAGCTCCAATGGATATAGGAGCCCAACAAATGCGTCCAATTACTAATAGGGACCCACAACGTTTTCCCTCTAAAAACCCTACAAATCCCAATGTGCAATGTTATAATTGCAATGGGCTAGGTCATATTGCAAGGGACTGCAAACTGCCAAAAAGATTCCCTGTTCGTCAGCAAGGGACATATGATCAATGGGGCAACTATGTGCCTCCTTCCGATTATGTCCAGAACTACATGATGGGAACAGAATTTTCTGCCCAGCCAGATGCCAATGGCTGGCATGCTGCCCAATTATACAACATGCGCGATTCCGCTGTAGTTGCTGTGCAAGCTGTATCTTCTCCTCAGATTATGGCTTCTCGGGTGCAATATACGACAGAGGAGGCAGAAGCGTATTGGAGGGATCGAATTGCAACCGAAGAAAAGGCGAAGAATGCCTCCAAAGTTTCTTTAAATTAAAGTCGACCAAAGCTGAAAGGGGTAGTTTTGGTTGTAGGACTATCACGTTACCAAGGTCTGTTACCACTAGCAAATGTTCTGACTTTGATAGTTCAGAATTGGACACTGCTATAAAATGTGCTTTTGGAATTTCCGTAAAGGTGTCTCAAACGAGCGTGGCACCGGAAAAGAAAAATAGTGTACTTAATTCCTTTATAAGATCAGTTCGATTAAATGCCATAACTTATAAATCCCCTACAGAAACTAGTAAAACGCTCGCTCATCATGGAGAGTTTAACATCCCATGCAACATCAACTTCGTGTATCAAGGGCAAGATCGTCTTGTGGCTCTTAAAGCTTTATTAGACTCTAGAGCCTGTAATACCTTCATTGATTCGAAGATTGTCGAACAATATGCTCTCGATAAAAAACCATTAGCAAGGCCATTAGAAGCTATCAACGCAGATGGCTCCGTTAACAATCAAGGCACCTTACAATACTATGTCACTTTGGCAATAACTTTACAGGGACATATGGAGATGTTAAATGCCTTAGTGTCTACTTTAGGGACTTATCAAATTATCATCGGATACGACTGGCTTTCCCGTCATAACCCTGATATTGACTGGGTTAACAAAACTATCACCTTCCCTTGCTGTACCTCCCATTGCCAGGAATACAGCCGTCTTACAACCACCATCTGTACTATATCAAAAGAAGAAGAACAAGAACTTAAGAAAGCGGTACCTTTCACCTATTATAACTTCTTGGATGTATTTTCTGAATCCGAATCTACTCGAATGCCAGAACGAAAACCCTGGGATCATGGCATTGATCTAAAACCAGATTTCATACCAAAGAAATGATGTGTTATACCTTTATCTGAAGTTGAACAAGAAGAAGTTCGAACATTTCTTCAAAAGAAATTAAAGAAAGGGTACATACGTCCTTCCAAATCACCCCAAACTGCCCCCGTCTTCTTTATCCCTAAAAAGGATGGAAAAAAACGAATGGTCATGGATTATCATTACTTGAATGAAGAAACAATCAAGAACGCTTATCCGTTACCTCTAATCTCTACCCTCATCAATCGGCTAAAAGGCGCCGATATGTTCACCACTTTAGACTTGCGATGGGGATACAACAATGTTCGCATCAAAGAAGGCAATGAATGGAAAGGAGCCTTCGTCACCCCTGAAGGATCATACGAACCCCTTGTCATGTACTTTGGCATGACTAATTCACCTGCTACATTCTAGCAGATGATGAACGACATATATAACGACATGTGGGTTTGTGTTTTGATCTATCTAGATGATGTGAACATCTTTACAAAAAACAAGACCAAGGAAAAACATGAAGCAATCGTTAGAGAAGTATTGCAACGTCTCAGAGATAACGACCTTTATGCTAAACCTTCGAAATGCCATTTCTCACAATCAAAAGTCGACTTCTTAGGAATGGTAGTTTCCAAAGAAGGAGTAGAAATGCAAAAGGGCAAGGTTGAAGCTATTTTAGACTGGCCTACTTCTCGAAGACTTAAAGACGTTCAATCCTTCCTTGGGCTTTGTAATTATTATAGACGTTTCATCCAAGATTTCGCTGAAATCTCCAAACCTTTAACTTCATTGACAAAGAAAGATCAAGAGTTCACTTGAAAAGAAGCACAGCAAAACACATTTGACATGCTAAAAAACCGTTTTACAAAGGCACCCCTCTTAATCTTCCCTGATACCACAAAACCTATGCGAGTAGAAGCAGATGCATCTGATCTCGCTACAGGTGCTGTATTGTCTCAACAATGCGAAGATGGACTATGGAGACCTTGTGCTTTTTATTCGCATTCCTTTTTGAAAGAGGAACGCAATTACCCTATTTACGACAAAGAGTTACTGGCCATCATTCATGCTTTGCAGGAATGGTGACACTATTTATTAGGACTAGTCCACTTTGACATCTGGACAGATCATAAGAACTTAGAGTTCTGGAAAAAACCCCAAGATCTGTCGGCATGTCAAGCTCGCTGGCATGCTATCCTATTAGAATATAACTTCACTATTACCTATAAGCTGGGTCCTCAAAATGGTCGAGCAGATGCTTTGTTCCAACAACCAGATTATGGCGATGCGGCCGAAAAAATCAATACCAACATCACTGTCTTGCCACCTAAAGTATTTAACCTAAACGTTCAACTTTCCTCCCCATTTATGGAAGAAATCAAAAAGAGTACAGCATCTATGACTGACGCTTTACCTTCTGCATTTGTCTTCCGATCAGGAGTATTTATGGATAACACAAACAAGGTCTATGTTCCACAAGCATTATGACCGCAGTGTTTATTTTTATATCACGACTCTCCTCTAGCTGGTCATGCTGGTCAAGCTCGCACTCTACATCTTATCACATGAACCTTCACATGGCCAGGTATCACGAAAGATGTTAAACAATATATATCATCTTGTCAAGTCTGTGCAATCTCCCAAGGAAAACAACATGTTTCAGGCATTTCACCACTTTCTCTTCCTATTGCCCTTCATTCTTGACAAGATATTTCCGTCGACTTTGTTTCTGGTTTCCCTTCAGTGAATGGGAAAGATGCTATTTGTGTTATTGTAGATCATTTCTCCAAAGAAGTGATCTTCGTTCCATGTTCCAAAACAATCTCCTCAAAAGAATTAGCCATTCTGTTCTGAGATTTCATCTGGTGCATTCACGGTCTCCCCACCTCTATTGTCTCCGATCGGGGAACTCAATTTATTTCCGACTTCACTTCTTCCCTTTGTAATCTTCTTAATATTTCACAAAAGATCTCAACCGCTTACCATCCGCAAACTGATGGACAAACTGAACGCATCAACCAGGAGTTGATTGCTTACTTGCGGAAGTTTGTTGCTAAGAAACAGCAAGATTGGCCCAACTGGATTGCTATGGCACAATATCATCATAACAACTCTGTTTCTTCTGCAACGGGGAAGACTCCCTTTTCTATTACTCGCAATTATGTCCCTTGGTTGGGATTCACGGATAACTTAACGGGTTTTGCCGGTGAATGTGCCATTGCGCATGAAGAAGTTCAACAGGCTTTAACTTCTGCACATGACATAATGGCATCATGGGCTCATGCTCCAGTCACCTTTACACCTGCTGTTGGTGATAAAGTGTGGTTGTCTATGGATCATCTCACCCTCCCTTTCCCTTTCCCTAAGCTGTCACAGCGTTGGCTGGGTCCTTATCAGATTCTTGAGGTAATGCCTAATGCAGTGCGTTTGGAATTACCTTCTCGCATGAAGATACACCCTGTTGTCAATGTGAAGCGCATTAAGCCTTATGTGGAACCCGCACCTTCTCAACCTGTTCTGCGTCCTGATGCTATCCATGTCACAGAGGATGGTGATGAGGAATTCGAGGTTGATCATATCGTTGATTCGAAAATGATGAATGGATCTCTGCATTATTTGGTTCATTGGAAGGGTTGGGACGATTCCGATCGCACTTGGGAGCCTGTGGCTCATCTGGATAATGCTCAAGATGCTATTTGTCACTTCCATGCTCACCGGCCTAGCACTCCTCACCCTCTTCATCTTACAGGTGTCGATTTCACCTCGCTCTTCTCTCCTTATGAAAACTTGACTCGTCTGGAATCCGAGTCTTGAAGGGGGGGTAGTGTTACGAACTTGACTCTGGACTTACACGATTTCTCTTTTCTTTCTTTTATCTTATCTTATCTTTTAGCATCATATGACTAGGTCACATGACTTGTCACCTGATCAATCACATGATTGGTCTAGACCTATGATGTCATCACTGATGTCATGCCTGCAGGCAACCTTATGTTGAGGTTCAGGCTCTTATCTTTTCATTTCCGTCTCGTGAGAGACTTCCTTTAATTTCCGTTTGCCTCTCTTCTCTTCTTTTCATCTCCATCGTCTTCTCTTCCATTTGATGGACATGAGGTGTGCTTCCTTTTCACACCTTATCTATGACATCACTTGGTCCGTGCACGATTCCCTGTAGTATATAAAGGGACTGTCTTTGGCTGTCGTCCCTCAGCCTAATCCATTTGGTTACTCGTCCTCCTAGGGGAAGTGAGACCTAAGGATTACTCTACTCTTTACTCTCTCATCATCGATCCATTGAATCGTCCATCCGTTCAAGAGACTACTCAAGGGATTTCGTCATCATCAGTATAGTTTTTCCGTTCCATATCAGTAGGACGCAAGGAAACAAGTGGATTAGGCTGGGGGAACAGCCCTACTCATAACCCCACTACTTATACGTTACAAGATAGTGCACAGATCAAGCTGTGACTAGGGTCTAGGGTATAACGGGATTAATGCTATTGGCTATACTATATGAAGGGTAGAGTCCATGAGGAAAAGGTTAGGCATCTCATCTAATGGAATGGAAGAAGCGGAGATGAGAATGCAGAGATTAGGGTAAATGGGAAGATCGATCACAAGATGTGACTGATCGGAGAGAGATCGTGGCAGAGATCCATCTAGGATCTTGCAGGGTCGTAATCGAGATGCAATCTCGATTGATGATCATACCGATCGGAGGGAACAACGGAGATGAAGAAGGTGAGGTGATTGGAATGGAAGAGTGATCGGTGATTCGTGAAGAGTGTGAAGAGAGATAGGAGATGTGATCAACGTGAAGGTGTGAAGGCGTGACGATGTGAAGGGAACAAGGGAAGTCACGTGATCAGGGAAAGTCATAATTGAGTACTCGTGCATGCAAGCATAGCAGTCATTGTACCAAGTATCGTACACAATTCGTAACAGAACAGGGGTGAAGTTGTCCATCACTCCCTTGTTGAGAGAGAACTCCGCCTGAGGCATGGAGTGACACGTTGGTGGAGATGATGAAGGGTCAGGAGATATTAGGGAAAGTGAGCACCAGTTTCACCAGAAACAGTTCTTTAAGGGTGGTGAAGGTGCGACTGCATGTCTCCATCCAGTTCCAGGATTGGGTTTTCTTCATCAAATCTACCAGTGGTCTGATGAGTGTAGAGTAGCTGGGAATGAACCTGCAATAGAAGTTAGTGAACCCCAGGAACAACCTCACTTCTTTCACAGATTGAGGTTGGGGCCACTTGGCAATACCATCGAGTTTTACAGAGTCCATGGCGACCTGGCTGGGTTTGACAACCATTCCTAGGTAGTCAACTTCACTTTTGTTGAAGTTGCATTTCTCCAGTTTAAGCCTGAGGTTGAGCTGGTGCATTCGCTCGAGAACATGGCATGTTCGCTCGTCATAAGTGGCCTGGTCAGGGGAGAAAATGAGGAGATCATCCATGTAAATTACCAGCCATCCTTTGGCTATGAGGTCTGCGAAGGATTCGTTCATGAAGCATTGGAATGTGGTGGGGGAGTTGGAGAGATCAAAGAACATGACGGTGGGTTCGTAGAGACCTTTATGAGTGATGAATGTGGCTTTCCATTGGTGGCCTTCCTTTATTCTGACGTTGTTGTATCCCCAATGAACGTCGAATTTGGTAAACACCTTGATGTCCTTCAGTTTATCCATGAGATTAGAAATGAGGGGTAAGGGGTAGGCATCCCAGATGGTGTGTTTGCTGATATATCTGTAGTCTTAACACGGGCATAGCTTTCCATCCTTCTTTTTGATGAAGAAGAAGGGCGAGGCCTGGGGTGACTTAGATGGTTGTATTTTGCCAGCTTTCAGGTTTTTGTCAATAAACCCCTCCGTGGTGATTTTCTCCTCAATGTTCAGAGGATAAATCTTGCTAATTCTGGGTTTAAAGGTATCTTGCAGGTGAATCTCGTGGTCATAAGACCACAAGGGTGGGAGTTGGTTACCAGTGGGTTTGGAGAATATGTCAGTGAAGGCACTATATCAATCAGGGAGGGTTACCTTGGGTTTGTGCTGGAGGGCTTCAATGGCAAGATTTGTTGATGTCATTGCCCTTACAAACTGTTGTCCTATTTTCCTTATCCAGTTGAGATCTTGTACATTTTAGATAATCTGTTCCTCTGGTTGGTGACAGCAGAGATACCTAAAGAAGTGGGGGGTTTCTTCCTGAGTGACATGGATTTCCCAAGTTGGGAGAGGTTTGGCCAGAATGTGAGAGTGGAGGCGGGCATAGTTTTGGGATTGGTCTGTAGACTGCTTAATCTCTACAACCTTGGATGTCCAATTAATTCTAGAGTTTATTTTGCGCAGCCAGGGTACGCCCAGGATGAGGTTGTTAGAACCACAGTGGATAGCCACAAAGTGTACCTTATGCATAATGTCTCCGATGGTGAGGTACAGGTTGGCTCCATATTTGGCAGTTCCTTGTTTGTTTGGGGAGAAGTCAACATTGGCGATTTGGATGGGTTTGTTGAGTTTTGTAAGGGGAATATTGTTTCATTTGGCATAGTGTCAATCGATGCAGTTGATTTTGGCCCCACTGTTGATGAGGGCAGTGGCTGTGATGCTTCATTTCATGGATATGAGTAGTTTTACCAAGAGAGACAGCAAGTGTCTATTGATTTCTTCTACTTTAGCATACACTGGGGGAGGAGGAGAGCTACGTGTCTTAAGCAGTCCCCTCTTTAAAAACCCTGGGTTCTACCAATGGTGGCTGTCCCCTCATCTTCATCTGCTAGGTCGATGAGTTCCTCAACATGGGATGTGTGCGAGGAGACCCCTTGAGTCTTCTTCATCATTGGAGAGGAGATGTTGAGCGACCAGAGAAACACTTATACAACCCTGCCTATCTTCTATCACCATAACCCGTCGGGCGATCTGGCATCACCAACTGAATCCTTGAGCAGTCGCGGAAAGAGAAATGCTAGAACAGCAAAGGGAAGTCGGAAGTGAGGAAAGGGTGATCTTCTACACCTTGACGAACTATTGCATCGTCAGTATAGCAACGGACTATTGCACCGTGCTCGCATCCTCCTAATACCAGCAACTAGAATACTGGCATAATCGTGGTCGACCCTTGGGGCGAGGATTCCGGGT
>JBBPJS010001211.1:0-11714 GCA_038088835.1 Singerocomus rubriflavus
GGGTTATGAGTACAGGCTGTTCTCCCAGCCTAATCCACTTGTTACCTCTCCTACCCTGCCCTTAGTGGTGGCCTAGTGAAGTTAAGACTAAGTAAAGAACAGCTATTCACCTACTGGCTCTTCATTGAGTCCCTAGAAGTGAGGCATGTTTGGAAATAAAGCTAAACCTTCCTCCCTCTCCTTATCATACCATCATACCATCCTAGCAATACTGAACTGCCAATGTCTGGCCAGCTAGCAAGCTCATATCTTGTTCAGTTCAGAACCCAGTACCAGAAGTATGAAAGACATTCCTTAAAAGATTACTGAATCTTTATCAAATACCACATGATGGAACTATCATCATAATGTTCCTGATGTTATATCTGCAATCCCATTAGGTTATCATTACTGTGTGGATCTCATCATATTATCATTCTTAACATTACAGATATTTAAGCCACTAGTGACACAGCAGTTCTAGTTGAAACATCCATTGAGTTCTTGAATGTATCACAGATCTATGGTGACACCAATTTTGTTCTCAAGGGTTGCAACCTGATAATAGCTATGCAATCACCCAAGGCTCAGAACCCTCACCCCAAGAGCCAAACATGATTATGCTAGTATTGTTAGGATTCTAGTATTAGGAGGAAGATAGGAACTGATTGCAAAAGTACCATGCTCATCAAAAACTTGCAAGAGTAGTCTTGGTGTTCATATATAGAAGATCCCTCCAATGTGCATTCCTTCCCTTTATTCGAATTCCCTATCACTGTTCTAGCACCTTTCCTTTCATCTGTATAAGATGGTTCAAGCCCTGTATTATTTGTTCTGGTCATCTGCCAGGTTGTTGGGTCAGTTGGCAGAGTAGTGTATTTCTTTGGATCTGCAACACAAACCTAACCAACAACTCATCAGATGATCTGATTTCTCCTCTATAGGGTGTGAACCTATAGTGTTGAATATAAGGAGTGCTCGACAGTAAAAAGAGGATTGGATAAGATGATAGAACTGAGTGTCAGGGGAACTTCTTAATATAAGATCTCCTAGTGAACTCTTGCATTACTATAGTGGATATAGTACTATTGCAACTAGTCCCTGTCTTTCTTCTAATACTACCACCTAATGTAGATAGCATAGTCATATTTGGCTCTTGAAGCAAGGGTTCCAAGCCTTGGATAATCACATAGCTATTTTCAGGTTGCTATTCTTGAAAACAAAGGTGATGTTACCATAAATCCTAGATCTATATAATAACCTCTAGAATCTTCCTATTAGGCATACTGTGGCACTAGAGGGCATAGATAATTCTAATTTAATAGAATGTTAATATGATAAGAGCAACATGGCAATGTAGCCTAAAGTGCCCACTGATATAACATCTTCTAAGTCAGAATGTGTTGTGAATCTATGAGTGAGCTACACTACCAAACCTATAATTCAACAATCTGTTGGGTGATCTGATATATTGATATGGGAACTAAATCTATATGTTCAGATGAAGAGAGTGCTGAATAGCTGTGAGGGGATTTGGATTAAAAAAAGGACTGCACATTGAAGGGACATCTAATATGAAAACTTCAGGAGAACTCTTGCATCTTTTTAATAAGCATGGCACTCTTGCAACCAGCTTCTGTCTTTCTTCTAATATGATAACCTAACATGTATCACATAATTGTGTTTAGCTCTTGGGGCAAGGATTCTGAGCCTTGGATAATCATGTGGCTATTTCCAGGTTGCCATCCTTGAGAATAAAGCATTGTCACTGTATACTATGGGTAGATATAATAACCCCAACAGTCTTTCTACTAGGCAACTATGCTCTAGAGGGCATAACTTATCTGTATGAGTACAGTTAATATGATAAGGAACAATGGCAATATAGCTTCTGTGTTCCACCAGTATAATATCTTCAAGAGAGGATGTTTAAGCTCTTGAATCATGTGGTTTTTAATATCTTCTAATATAGTAGTAACAATGATGTGATGTGTTGATCTTGACTATGACTAGGTCTTGATCTAGATACAAGTTGATATGATATGAACAATAGAAGGGAAGAATGGAGGTTAGCTTTATTTTCAAGACATCTTATTTCTAGGAAATCAATAAAGGTCTAGTGGGTGAATAATGTCCAGCTACAAGTCTTAACTTCACTAGGCCACCTTATTCAGGCAGGGTAGAAGAGGTAACAAGTGGATTAGGCTGGGGAATGACAGCCTACTCATAACCCCTTATATATATGTACATGAAGTGCATAGACCAAGCTGTGTCTGGTCTAGGGTATATAGTAATTAAAGAATGCTATACTAGGATAAAGAGTAATGTCCATGTGGTAAAGGCAAGGCAGGCTTCTAAAATGATCAGAAATGAAGAAACCTGCAAGAAAAGAGAAATAAAAGATTGATCACAAAATATGAAAGATCAGGGAAAGAATTATGGCAGAGATCCCATCAAGGATCCTGCAGAGTCATGATCTAGATTGATAATCTAGATGAGATCATACTGATCAAGGGATGATGGAAATGAAGGGAATGGAAGATGCATTGCCAGCATGCATAAATCATAAGGTGTGGCAAGAATCTTAAACTATTGCATTGTTAGTATGACCTAGCACTCTTGCAGCTGGTCTGCATCCTTCTAATACCATATTCTATAAGTATGACATAATTGTGTTCAGCTCTTGGGGTAAGGAGTCTGAGCCTTGGGTAATCACATGACTATCTTCAGGTTGCCAACCTTGAAAGCTGATTCTCAGGGTGCCACCCTATCCTGGGTCTCATATAATTCACCACAGAATTTTCTATGAGGACACATCCAAGTAGAAACACACTAATAGATAACACAAGTTAATATGATAAGGAAAGCTAGCAGCATACACCTATGCAACCCACAGGTATAATATCATCTTGAGCATTGCAATAATGTCTTGAGTCACATGATCTTATCTTGATATCTTCACAGAGTATAATGAATGTCTTCCAAGATGTCTTGACTGGGTTCTGTCTTGATCAAGTCTTAAGTTGCTATATATACAGTAATAAATAAAGGAGAGGAGTAGGGGGTGTTATGACATTGTGTGCATACTTGCACATGAATACCACCAAGTGTACTTTGTGTTAGCACTTGTGTGATGACTCTTTCTAGTGCACTGGTTGCACTTACAACTTTACAACTTTCCCTAATCACATAACTACTCTGTTCCTTTTTTACTTTGTCACATCATTATAATGATCACATCTTAACCCCTCCTCCTTTCTCTCACAACCATTATGACCACCTAACTGATCATCTCTAGATCTGCTCACATCCTCAAGGTGTCCTCACCTTCCTTATCTCCACCTTACCCTTTAATCAGTACAATTTCTTATCAAGATATTATTTCAATCATAACCCTGCAGAACCCTTGATGGGATCTCTGCCACAATTACACTCCTGATCACTCACATCTTGTGAGGATCTTCCATTTACATTACTTTCTGCAGTTGTCCTCATTTCTGATCTTCTCTAACAGCTGCCTAACCTTTTCCTTATGGACTTTACTCTTTCATCTTAGTAGCCTATAGCATTAATGTCATATACTCTAGACCTAGGTCACAGCTTGGTTTGTGCACCTTCCTGTACTGTATATAAAGAGTTGTGCAAGGGCTGGTGTCCTCCTAGCCAAATCCACTTGTTTACCACCTCTTCTACCCTGCCTTTATTGGTGGCCTAGATAAGTCTAGCAAGTAGTAGAGCAGCTATTTGCCCACCCACTTTGCATCGAGTGCCTGAAAGTGAGGCAATGCTTGGATGTGGTCCAATCCCCTACTATCTTTTCCTTATTTATTACTGTGTGTTTGCTAGCTCAAGACTTGGTTAAAACAGAACCTGATCAAGACATCTTGGAAGACATTCATTGCCAGTACTTTGTGAAGATATGCAAACCCATGTGACTTAAGATGGTTATCACAACCTTGAGATGATGTTATATTTGCAGACATCATAGGCATATGCTGCTGGTTGTCCTTATCATATTAACATGTTGGTATTTATAGTTATTTCTTCTTGCCTGTGGGCTTGTGAAAAGATCTCATTGGGTGTACTGTGTGGAGACCCTGAGATGGGGTGGCACCCCTGACCAGCTGTTGAGTGACCAGAGAAATACTACAATACCCAGCCTATCTTCTATCACCATAACCCATCAGGTGATCTGGCATCATCTTTTATGAGGCAAAACCATAAGCAGAGGGGAGAGTGACTGGACAGTTAGAAAGGGGATTGGAAGTGAGGAAAGGATGATCTTCTATCTCCTTGATGAACTATTGCATCATCAGTATTATTAAGCACTCTTGCAGCTGGTGTGCATTCTTCTAATACCATATTCTACAAGTATGGCATAATTGTATTCAGCTCTTGGGGTGAGAAGTCTGAGCCTTGGGTAATCACATGACTATTTCCAGGTTGTCATTCTTGAAAGCTGGTTAGGGGTGCCACCCCATCTCAGGGCCTACACACAGTTACCCAACAAGATCTTCTATGAGGATGCATTCAAGTAGAAACACTAATAGATAGACATCAAATATGATAAGGGAATCTGGCAGCATATGCCTATGATACCCACAGGTATAACATCTTTAGTGGTGTTGCTATAATATCTTGAGTCACATGATCTTGTTGTGGAACCATAGAGTTATGCTACTCTGCCAACTAACCAACCAACCCAGTGGATGACCAGAGATATGGTACAGGGCTGAACCTTCTATGTTGGAGTAAGAGAGTGCTGAATAGCAGGAAGGGGAAACAGGATGAGGAGAGGACTGAGTTAGACTATCTTCATAAGGAATGCCAGAACTACTCTTGCAAGTCCTTTCTAATATTGTACTTTTGTTATGACTAAGTCCTGGACAGGGCCTTAGCTGCAGAACTGTAAGTATCTCCTAGCAGATACTGAGTGATGAGGACAAAGGAAAGGCCTAACAGGCCTATCTGTGAGTGGAGGGCTAGCCAATAGGGTTAGCCTGGAATGAAGGGATGAATCTGCTTAGCAGGATTTTATGAAAGACTTCCTCTTGGGCAGACAAGGTGACTGTTAAAATAGGCAGTGGATAAAGGATGTCAAGAGGTGGAGAAGTAGCACAGCTACTAGTGGGGAGAGGAAGGTAGCAGGAGCTACTGGAACAAGTGGATACAATATATAATGACTACACAAAAGAGCTTGGAACAAGTACCATGGATAGAAGGTACATGTAAAGATAGAACAAAGCTAGGGTACTACTATCTATGGAATGCTCAGGTATATATATGTGAGGGGGTGGCACATGTGCCATACTACAGGGTAGGCTGAGAAGCCTAGGGTGAGGGAAGTGGTCCAAGAATATGTCTAAGTAGAGAGAGACATGTCAAGATGCAGTGTGCCAAGGAGAGCATAAGGGAATGATAGGAAGACTGTTGACTATGTGATATCAAATGTAAACAATGGGAAAGCAAGGACAATGGAGAAGCTCATCAGAATGTGAAATAGAAGATCAGAAGATGAAGTCCTGATGGGTTGACTAGAGTACACCATAAGGGTGACTCAGTGTGACTTGAGGGGCAAGCTATGGGTGAGACTTGGGACATGAGACATGAGACATGAGATATAAGACATGTGAGTTGCATGTGACAAGTGGTGTGGGTCTCTTGAGCATGTGACGTGGGTCATATAAGGTGGTCAGATGACTGGGGAGTCAGAGGGTTGCTGAGTTAGCTATAAGCTAGAGACAAAGTGTGCATTTGGGAGTGCTACACAAGTCTAGAGGATGTGCACTTGGGAGTGCAGCATGAGTTGAAAGGTATGCACATTGAGAGTGCAATAAACCTAGGGGTGCAGGTGTTCACCAAAGGAACATGGTATGCACTTAGTGCAATACAAGTCTATAGGTGTGGGCGTAGTCAAAGTGTACAATGGAAAAGAGTACATAGAGGGAAAATGTAACAACTTTTGCAATGATATACTATTTTCCTCCTAATATCATAACCTAACATTAATGGCATAATCATGGACAAGTTTTGGAGCAAGGGTTCTGGCTCTTGAGTAATCACATAGCTGTTAATCAGATTGCTATTTTTGAGAACAATGCATTGTTACCATAAATCTGTGGTATGTCCTATAATTCAATGGATGTCTCAATAAGGATGTGATATTACTTGTGGCTTAAGATACTGTTACAATAAAGGAATGTTAATATGATAAGACCATCATGGCAATAATAGCCTCTCATGGTCATGGGTATAACATCAGTAGTTGGTATGATGGGAGACTACATCATGTGATTTTTAATAGTTTCATGGTTTGAGGTTCTTTCAATGAATGTGTTCTGTACTTCAAGATCTGGGTTCTGACTTGATGAGATACAAGCTAGCTTGCTGGCTTAAACATTGGTAATATGATGTTGCAAAAATGATATGATGATACAATGAAGAGGAGGGGAGGAGTGTGGCTTTATTTCCAGACAGTCTCACTTCTAGGGAACCAAGAAAGGTCCAGTAGGCAAATAACTATCTATTACTTGCACTCATCACTAGGCCACCTTATAAGAGCAGGATAGAAGAGGAGGTAACAAGTGGATTAGGCTGGGGGATTCAGCTCTTGTCACAACCCCTTTATATATGGTATAGGAGTGAGCACAGATCAAGCTGTGTCTCAGGTCTAGGGTATATGGTATTAGTGCTATTGGCTATACTATATTAAGAAAAGGGTTCATAAGAAGAATATTAGGCATCTCATTATAAAATGAAAGGAACAGAGATAAAGATGCAGGGATTAGAGTAGAGGGGATGATTGATCACAAGATGTGATGATCAAGAAGGGAAATCATAACAAAGATTTGTTTAGAATTTTGTAGGGTTGTAATTGAGATGCAATCTCGATATGTGATTGTACTAATTGAAGATGTTATGAATTATGTACAAACCTTGCACTATGACTGTGTGCTATGACATCATACTCCCTGATCACATGACCTCTCCATCCCTTCACACATCATGCCTTTACCCTTCACATGCATCACATCTTCACTCTTTTCACACTCTTTACAAATCACTGATTATTCTTCCATTCTGATTATGATTACCTCACCTTTTTCATCTCTATCATTCCCTTCAATCAGTATGATCACATATTGAAATTGCATCTCAATCATGAACCCTGCAAGATCCTAGATGGATCTCCCTTCTCTGATCAGTCACATTGTGATTGATCTTCCATTCTACTCTACACCCTGCATTTATATCTGCTCTTCATATTCCCACTCCATATGAATGCCTAATGTTTACCTCCTCTTTACCTTATCATCCTATAGCAATAATCCCATATACTCTAGACTCTAGTGTACAGCACAGTCCATGCACTATTCTGTAACATATAAGTAGAGGGGTTATGACAAGGACTGTTCCTTTAGCCTAATTCACTTGTTTGTACCTCTCCTACCCTGCCTACTAAGGTGACCTAGTGATGTCTCAAGTAATAGATTGTTATTTGCCTACCTGCTCTTTATTGAGTGCCTAGGAGTGAGATGTTCTGGAGATAAAGCTAATTCTCCACTCCTCCTCTCTCCATTGAACCTTTATATCATCCTCATACCACCAAACTGCCAATGTATTGGCCTACAAGCAAGCTTGTACTGTGTCACAGTTCAAGCTTGCTTGTGACCGATGATGTCATGCCTGCAGGCTGCCTTATGGGCATAGCCTCTTTAATTTCCATTTTATAAAAGAAGCCTTCTTTTTATTTCCATTGCTTCTTTCCTTCTCTTCCATTCTGATGCCTTATGCTTGCAGTAAGGTATTCATTTCCACTTCTTCTTTCTATTTTTGCTATCATCTTATCTATGATGTCACCTGATCTATGTGCATCATCATGTAGTATAATTATGGGGTGTATTCAACTGATCCCTCTTAATTTAATCCACTTGGTTACTTATCTCCTAGAGGTTAAGACCTTTAGGATACTACTCCTCCTTACTTATCATATCTTCTCTCATCTCTTTGTGTCTGTGTGGTTTCTGTGGCAAGACCCTGCATGGTGTCTGCATTGCCTCAAGTTCTTGTTTGTGTGGAGCAAGAAGTATAGTGTTTGTCTAGGTAGCTCAACACTTGGATTAGACTTTTTATATGCCCAGTCTGCCTTTGTGATTTAGTGTCATCCACCCCATCTCTTCAGTATCCTCCTTGCTCTCACAGCCACTTCATTGATCCCAATGACCACCTGCCAGTCCAGAACAACATTAAGCTTGATTTCTATGCTCAGTACCTGTTAAACTCGTTTCAAATGCTACTTTGAGGAGAACTCCAAAAGTCCAAAGTTGAGGGGTTTGGATGGGACTTGGCTTTACCTTATGTGGTGTGCCCTTGCACAGGATCCAGTTGTCCTGAATTTATGGAGGGTCAGAGGTTGGAGGTTGGAGGAGGTAATAGAAGAAGTCAGTCAACAACTTTAGAGAACAAGTAGGGAGAGTGTCAGATTATGTCAATATTCAAACTGAAGTGTACAAGTTGTAACTATGGAGTTTATATATGAAGGGACTTGGATGACTAAGTCTGGAGTTAGGTTACAGTATGTACTGGAGGGGTTGGAGGTAAGACTATGCCAGAGCACAGCCTCAGAGCTGTGCTTCTAAGTGAGCACTGGTATTAAAGTTCTAACTAAGTGAGAAATGAAATGTAAAGTATGAGTGACATAGAAGAATGTAACAGGGACAGAGTTAGGGAGGAACACTAAGTACAAGTCCAAACAAAGTAGATACAGAAGGATGGAGGAGAGACAGACCAGAAATGGTATGGAGATATCAAAGTTGACTTGAAACACAGGATATAACAGTATCCCCCTCTTAGGCCTGAACCCTTGAAGGCCACTGAGGATCATGTGACTCTGTTGATTGCAGAGTCTAAAAAAAAGGCTAACCAGTGGAGTGGAGTGTTACCTGTATAGTATAAAGTCTAAGTGATCTGTGGCCAACTCCTTAAAAAATCACCATTATGTTCAACTTCACTGATATTAAAACATGGGCCGATGAACAACTAGTGGAGTGTGTCGACAATAATGACACTCTGTGGGGGCAAAGGCAGTGGAACAGAGACAGTGGGTGAAGGCAAGGAAGGAGGAGGAGGAACAGAGGAGGGCAAAGGAGGAAGTGAGGAGGTGCATGCAGGCTGAGGCCACAGCTCAGAAAAAGGTGAGTACTCTCTTCATTGTGAATGGATGGTGCTGATGGAGCACAGGCAGAGCAAGTCATGGTGGTGCAGAGCTCCAGCAAGGGGAAGAAGTGAGCAGAGCTGGTACCAGTGTGCTGGAGGTGTGAGAACTAGGGGCTAGACTGCACCCTTGGTTCTGGAAAAGCCACATTGTGCAAGAAGTGCCAACATGTCAAGGCCCAATGTAAAAGGCTGAAGGAGGCAAAGATGGAGGTGAGGAAGAAGAAGAGGGTGCATGATGGAGATGAGGCAGAGAAACTGTGGAAGAAGGTTCAGTTGGAGGAAACAGGGGGTAAGTCAGAGATGAGAGAGTGTGCAGAGTTGATTGCAAGAGCAATCAACAACCACCAGGATGTGGTGTGGAGCTGGCTGGACCTGCTGATTCTAGCAGTGGGCCAGCTGGTGGACTGTCACATCCATCCTCCAACCCCTATTGCCCCTCCTCTGTCCAACTCCATTCAACACTGTTGATTCTCGCATCTCCTACAACTCCTATTCCTTGAAGTTCCTACTCTGAAGTTCTTTTTCCATTGTGACCAGTCTAGACCATGCTGGACCTATTTGCCTTCGATCATTGCTGTGTACATTATGTCCTGCACTGTCATTCTCTCATTATTCATTCTGTCACTCTTTGATGTCTCCATATGCTTCTTGATATTACCATATGGTCACTTGACATTTCCACATGCTTACTTGTTTCACCTTGTACCTTGTACCATACTTCACTCATACTTAAGAGCTGCACTCCCTGTATGTCTCCTTAGTACAAATATCAACTAAGTCATTCCTTCCATCATCATTCAACTACCTCACCCAACTCTTACTCCTCCTATGCTATCTCTGCTTTGGACCTCCACCTCTACCTCCTACAAAATATGAGGACATGGTCCTATATAAGGGCATGACACATAAGTCCTGTGCCAACATCCTCACTAAGTCCCCCTTTACTCTGTTCTCCCACTAGGACTTTCAGTCCACCCTCATCATAAACTCCTTTGCTCCTCCCTCAGATCTCTGCAACTCTGGTCAGACTTCAACACAGAGGACACAGACTTGACAGTATATTTGTACTCACAGTTGTATAGGACTTTATCTCTTCACTAATGACTTCAAGAATGTTCATGTATCAACATGAAAGTATACTGCATAGTGCTTTTGGCAGCTCTTGCACCATTTCTGGCAAGTTCACTAGCCTGTCAGCCAAGCCTGGTGACTCCATCTCTGGTTACCTCACCAATCAAAGCTTGCTGTCTCCCTTGACATCACTTCCAGAAGATTCAGAGTCTCCTCTGGGACCCCACTTCAGAGAACTACCAGTTGACAATGATGATGCAGAACTTGGTGGGCCTGGTGGGCCTCTGCCTCCTGGGCCAGGAGACGATGGTGGAGATGGTGACCCTTCCTCAAACTCCTCCAACTCCAAAGATGACAAAAAACCTTGGGGTTAACATTAGGAGGACACCTCCAAACCAGCCAATGATGTTCCACTGGCTTTTGAGCCATTTTCACAACTTGCTGATTCTATTCGTGAACTGACCAAACAGGCCTTACAATGCAAGAGTTTCAACCCTCTGAAAATCAAAGTCTGCAAACCTGATCTGTTCGATGGGACTGATTCAAAGAAACTTCATTTGTTCATAGTTCAGTGTGAACTGAACTTCCAAGCAAACCTGAAGTCCTTCAAGAAGGACTGGTCTAAGGTAACCTTTGCACAGTCATATCTCAAGAGTGTTGCCCTAGAGTACTTTGAGCTGGATTTGCTTGGAGATAAATCTCTGCAGTCTCATCCTCTATGGATGACAAACTGGAAAACTTTCCTCTTCAAGCTGCAGTCTAACTTTGGTCCTCATAACCCCATTGCAGATGTGGAAGCTCAACTTGAGCGACTGCAGATGTGAGACTTACAATGAATTTCCAGATATATTGTTGAGTGGAACTGCCTTGTGACCCAAGTTTGCGAATGGGGTCCTGGTGTTTTGCGTTGGAGTTTCTACAATGGACTTCCAGACTGCATAAAGGATGAGCTGTCATGGCAGGGTAAGCCTAACAACATCCATGATCTCCAGACCCTTGCCCAGCAAATCAACCATCAACACTGGAAACATAAGGAAGAGATCAACTGTGCTAACAAAGCCTTCAGTTTCAACTCTGGTCAGCAGAACAACTCCAAGTCATCAACCAACAACTTCAACTCCAACTCCAACTCTGCTTCTTCATCAAAGCCTAAGAACAATAAGTTCAATGGTAACTCTAACTCCACCTCTACTAAAAGTTCTTTGAACTCCTCTGAAGGTAAGAACACAGACAGTAAGGGTAGTACCACTGACTCTTCCATTTCATTGAAGCTTGGCAAAAATGGCAAACTCCTCCCTGAGGAGCATCAGTGCCAGCTGAAATTCAACTTATGTCTTTTCTGCAGAAATGCTGGGCATTCTGCCAAAGATTGTCCTAAGTCAACCTCTAAAGCTGTGAAGTCACAGGCTGCTACTGCTAACCCAGCAGAGTCCTCCTTTGGCTCTGCC
>JBBPJS010001212.1:0-11713 GCA_038088835.1 Singerocomus rubriflavus
GCTTAACCTTGCCTTTCGATTTCATCCGATTGATGACTCGCTGTGCCACTGACCATATGCGCATCAGAAGGAGCAAAGGGGCAATCCAAAGTAACATATTACTTAGTGTACTTCGCGGAGAACTGCGGCTAGACAGTCTGATCTTCTTAGATAATGCCGTTCCCGGAAGGTCAAGTAGGCCTCTATATCGTTTGGCGGGCAGGAGGCCGTGGCCTGGGGTCGTGAGGCTGGCCAGGTGGATCAGCACAAAGACCTGGTCGAGATAGCGAATACGATTAACCATTTATCGTACGATTCCCTCGCTGCAGCAATTAGCGGTGTATACTGCTCCTGAACCCACGCACAGACATCCGCAAAGCCACGTTCCAAATAGAGTGCTGCCACAATCACCTCAAACGAATCTGCTGCAGCTTTCGTACTGTGTGACTGCGATGGGAGCTCGTATGCGCCTGCCTTGACCATGAGGTGAGTGAATGTGGCATTGGCATTTACGGCTGAGCGTATGTTCTGAAACGTGAATCACATTTGTGGCTTTAACTGTGCCAAGTCCATAACTCACAGTGTATAATCCAGGCGCAGCATCAGGGAAGAGACGATAAAGATATAACGCCACAGAGAGGTGCATAACAGCATCACCAACGAACTCCAACCGTTGTTTCTCGTCCGCACTAGATGAAACGATAGATTCCCAGTCTGAAAGCTTGGGTAACGAGAATGAATAGTTGGGGTCATTAATGGTTGCAATAACTGCACTCTGAAGAGTACCATGGATACTTGATCCTTTCTTGAGTTTTACCATGATCCTGACTGACGTGTAAGATACCAATCCACGGTGAAGAGAAGATCTAACAACAAGATAACGCTGGTTCTACTCCGCAGCGAGCTCACCTCTCGACGACGCACGTTGGCCGCACTGTGCTGTATGAACGACATTGCCATAAACCCAGCTAGTACCATATATACTGTGGGGTTGACACAAACAATACACAAACAACTGCCACCAACTCCGAGAATGACGACCTAGTTTCAGAGCACAAAACTGTTGGCTGTTGGAAAGTCATCAGTGAATCTGAACTTAGTGATCCTATGGTCCTGACTTTTCCAGAGTACTCGGTAACGCTCGGTTAACACAGCCGATTAGGACAGCAAAATATTGTGAGCGATCAATCCTGGTACATCCAACAAAACCCTAGTACATGAGGGAAGGAAAATGCATTGCACGGAAACTAAGGTAGGACTGAATTCCGCACCATACACAACCGAAGCCAGAGGAACAGATGCCGGGAAGGTGGTAGTTGGGGCAAGAGCCTGAGGCAAGTGCAAATAGCCTAGGCTCTCGTCGTCCGTTCGAGTAGATGTTGAACTCGGGCTGACAAGACAATAATGAAGGGCTCAGGCTCAAGTGGATTTTAAAGACTGCAAGTCACACATTTGATCATATGGACTTGTTGGAACGGAACAAGTTCACTTTTGATAGAGCTCTTTCTGGCATCTGCTCGTGGGACGGCCCAAGTGTTGCGGTTAGAGACAGTCTTGGACGTCTGACTGGTAGGCACTGAGCTACTCGAAGAAAAACAAAAAAGACAAGATGTATCACTTCTTGTGCCCTTGCACCCTACTGATGCGTACAGTACTGCTTATATAAGTGCCAGCAGACTTTGTCCAGGACCACTTGGAGCGATGTCGGCTGCTACACCAGCCCCATCGTCATCGGGTGGTGTTTCGCCTACGAGTGTAGGTTTACAAGACTCAAATTCAATCGATCGCCTTGTCTTGGAGTACTTTCGTACGCGAGGTTACAAGAGCGCCGAGACTGCACTCCTCGAAATACTCGAGGCTGGGACCCCAGACGATGTCGAAAAGACCGTATCCTCCGATGAATTGGTTAAGACCCTAGCAGTTTTTGCACAGAAATCTTCGCGTCCAGGGGAGAACATCTTAAAGGACAATGTCAATGTTCTTCAGGAATTGACAACCATGGGGAATCCTCCCAACATACAGAATCTCATCGCAAGCCTAGGTGGTGTCGGGGCCGAGGACATACTCTCCGTCGACCCCACTGATAAGCAGGAAGGCTTCAAGGAACTCGAGGCATGGGTCGAAGGTTCCTTGGACATGTACAAGGTACATAGCCTCACTCCGCTCACGCTCACCCTAATGTGCATATTTAAGCCTGAATTTCGTCCAATATTGTACCCCATCTTTTGTCACTTTTATCTTGATCTGGTTCAGAAAGGTTTCAAGGAAGCTGGTGGGTCACTCATTCATCACAAATGCACGAGGCTCTCAGGCATTCGTTGAACTCGCCAGCGATACGGTTTTACTCTACATTTGCTCCTGCACTCATGCCAAGCCATAATTCAACTCTTCATCATCTCTCTACACTGCTCCTACCTTCCCATGTTTCGAATGATCCCTTGGCACAACGTTTCTTAAACGAAAAGTATATAATCAGAATGAGCCGTTCGGGATTCAGTCTTCTTATAGGGTGGTTGACAGAGAGTATTGGTGGTGAGGCACTCGGAGCAGGAGAAGGCTTTTCTGGTGAAATGGGGAAGAGGGGGAGAGCGGCTGTCATGCGTGTAGTGAACAATCACCTGCGATTCGATGGTGAACTGATCCTCTTACCCTTGGTTTTCATGCTCATGCCTTCACAGTGACTTCCGCCAGTACAACTGCAGTGTCTCCAAATGCATGGGAAGAGTCTACTGGGCTTCTTTCGTCACTTATTCCTAAAAGCACTCAGGGCACGAGTACCTCTGCCATCCCTAGTCCCAACACATTTAACGCATTAAAAGGAGAACTGAAGCTCGGCCCTCCCCCAATTTCAGAAGATCTGCGTGCAGAAACGGAACGCGTTCTCCGAGAGCAAGCGATGTTGGACCGGGACCCTAATGCACAATATGATATACATTTTTCTCGACCGCCAGCCGTGTCAGGTGTTATTTCACCAACTGAAGCAGACATGCTTCCCCACCCGCCTACATTCAAAACAATTGATGTGCAAAGGGAGGTAGAGAGAGTGCGTGATGCAAGGAAACGCATACGGCTTGAGCCATCCGTCCTCGCTTCTGTGGACCTTAGTTCCGCACAGGGCACAGCTGCACGAGCACGAGCCTTGCCAAGTATCTGCGCATATACGTTGCATGACGTGGGAGAAGGGTAAGTCTATTAGATATCGATTTCATGGCTCGTTGAAGACAGATAATGCTAGTGCCCCATGTTGTGTCTTCTCCCCCGATATCACGCTAATGGCAGCTGGTTTCTCGGAAAGTTATATTCGTTTATGGAGCCTGAAGGGTGAAAAACTTAGGGGATTGCGGAATGACAGATCCCCAGATTTGACAAAGAATCGTTAGTTGTTTGCAACCTATATGAGTCCTTGCGTCTAAACATTACACTTGTAGCCGGCATCTCCAGCCTGCGAGAGGGTGAAGGCACCACGACTCGAAAGTTGATTGGACATAGTGGACCAGTTTATTCTCTCTCTTTTGACCCCCTCGGAGGCTCTGCGGTACCTCCGAAATACCTCCTGTCTTCCTCTGCGGACACGACAACCAGGCTTTGGTCACTGGATACCATGACAAATGTTGTCGCGTACCGGGGTCATCAACAACCGGTCTGGGATGTGCAATGGAGTCCAATGGGCATCTATTTTGCGACTGCTAGTCGGGACCGGACTGCTAGACTTTGGACCACAGACCGGACGTCATGCTTGAGGATTTACGTGGGACATTTGGGTGACGTTGATGTAGGTAGACTAGTGACACATTGTCATCTGCTGACTTACCCACCTAGTGTGTCCGCTTCCATCCCAACTCATTATATCTGGCAACCGGATCGAGTGATTGGACCGCTCGTTTGTGGGACGTCCAACGCGGCACTTGTGTGCGGGTATTTATTGGACATCAAGGAACGCTTTCTGCGCTGGCGGTTAGTCCAGACGGCAGATATCTCGCTAGTGCAGGGGAAGATCTCGCCATCAATCTCTGGGACTTGGGATCTGGAAAGCGAATAAAAAAGATGATGGGCCACACTGCGTCTGTGTACTCTTTGGCGTTCAGCGCAGAGTCATCGATGGTTGTCAGCGGGGGTGCTGATTGGACAGTACGATGCTGGGACGTCAAAAACGCTGGTAGTCAAGCCAAACCGCGAGAAAACGGGGCCGATGAAAATTCTGGGCTCCGTGGCGAAGAGGATGAAAACAGTGAGACGTACGTGGCAGAATTCCTCAGTACCATTTGATATATTCATATCGGTTACAGCTCTGACTTGCTCGCAACCTTCCCTACCAAGCGGACTCCCATAAATCAGGTTCATTTTACACCACGTAATCTTTGCCTGGTCGCAGGTAGCTACCTTTCCCCGGAATTGAGATAGTATTTCGAGAGATGTGTACAGGAGCCCGCGTCCATGCGATCTGGTTGCTTGTCAGATCGAACACACGTAACCCCCCACAAGTGATTCAGGTTTTGATCACCCTTTTCTTTATCCGCCTGTGCATCATACACATCCAGTTCTCGTCATTAATTCAATAGTGACGATGATGATTCCGTGAAAATAAGTCTCTGAGTTGGCTGATGGCTGATCTCACAAGATATTTTCTGATAAAGCTAGTTGTCTTCTGAGTCGCTGCGCGAGTACGTGGACTGAGAGCGATTCAAACTCAACCGCTGACTGTTGGGTTGAGGAGCACTGACGGTTCCTGCCCAGGCTAGAGGTGGTAAATGGGTCACGTGACAGATGGTCCACATGCAGCTCGCTCGAGCTTACCAGCCCATCATCATTGCCACTCGAGATACCTGAACCCCGCACGTTCTACCAAAGTATTAGTATCTCTCTTGACTCGTCGTTCTGCAGACCACTGAGGACTGTTCGTCCTTTTCAGATGGACGCTATGGAACAAGATCCCATAATAGCGACCAGCTCCTTCCCTCAAGGAATGCTCGATGTACAGGGCACACCGAGCTGTGCATCCCCTCCGTCTTGTACGCTACCACCGCGTATTCTGTACATGCACATACCACTGATTCATTAAATTTACTTGTCCGTCGTGTACTCGCATCCCACACAACCGGCGTTTAGCAGTGCCGATACCGACGAGCACCCGTGAATTTCGAGACGTCCAGGTCAAAGTGCACATAAGAAGACCAGAAACCGACTCTTGGGTATATCTTGGACGTGCGCTTGTTTCTCAAGAGATCGCTGGCCAGTCATCACGTGTCGGTATGAGCCCAGTTTCCTCATGCATGGTCATTGTCTTGACCTCATATGTCCAGTGGTCCGTTCCATGTCATCTGGCAAGGTGATGGTGTCGTTCGGCGAGGTAAGTTGGTCATCCACCTCCTTGTTATCGCGCCCAATTAAAAGAACGAGTTCAGTTGTCGGACTTGCAGGCCGAGAAGCGCGGTAATTTCGTTGTCGTCGGATGCGTGGATGGCGCCCGCGTCGTGTCCTGGTCATTGAATGTATGTTTCTTCGCGACGCGGTCATGCCGTGTGTTTGACGGGGAACATGACAGGCCTTGAATAACTCCGACACCCTTCGTCTACTTGCAAGCATCGAGCTTGCGTGCTACCGGTGCAGACTTGCGCTTATCGATCCTCGAAACCATACCAAGACGCGCAGGCGCATTGAACGCATCATTAAAGACGATAAACGCAGGAGACACAAGCGGCGTAAAGACCAAGATGCCATGATTGATGCATTCTCTAGGCAGAACCTCCATGGGGGTGACATGGAACCAAATTCGTGACGCTCATTCGAAAACGGTCGATGATGCCAACTTGGAGCATTCAAGGACTGCAGTAGTCTGAGCTCTTCTCGGGTCTTCTCAAGTTGCACCCAGTTCTGTATTACTTACCGATCGTCTATTGTAGTGATTGTATTCCCAACCCTGCGTACGATAACGTCGTACTACATACGTCCTTTCTGGGTGTGTAACTGTGTAGAGGCGCAATGCTATATTCCATTTCTCCGGACACTAGTACATATTTGTTCGTCAACAATAAACGGGTATAACCCAAGCCTGACACAAGATCTGGACACTCCATTCGAACCTCCATAAAATATTCCCATCATAAACCATGGTAGCTAAGTACGAGATATGCAGTTTATAGCAAGGAAACTCGTTCAAAGGAACTACTACGGTGGAGGACGGGCAGTGGACTGTGATGATGAATCGAGAGATTGCTCGTTCAAGTAGGCAAGATAACTAGAGGGTGCTCTCGTCACTGGTGGCACCAGTCCCTCTTCCGCATGTATTACTACAGGCGTTCGTCGCTCCGAGTATTGGGGAGGAAGTTCGACAACCTCAGCTTCATCCTCGGGGGCATGATCTTCAGCATCGGTGTGAACAATAAAACGAGTAACAGGCTGATAACTTGTCGCTCCGGCAGTTGCAGCCTTCCGGGGAGCACTAGAAGACATAGATGAACTACCCATGTCACCAAATGCCGCAAAGCTATCAGTGTTCGAGTTTGCTCGGGAGTGTTGTTGGTGTGTGTACAGTGTTCCTGATCCATGGATCGAGGGAGCTGTCCATGATGTCTGTTGATAGGTCGTTAAGGTCGAAGGTGGACCGGGTATAATTGGGGGAACCAGGTTGTTAACGGAATCTGTTTGATAGGGGAAGGGATGTATTGGCGGGTGTTGAAAGTTGTCCATACCGGGGTCGAGTTCCACCGAGGGACGACGTGAGTTCTGTGTCGGTGCAAGTCCGTACGACAAACGTCCGAAGCGGTGACGTTTAAAGTAGAATACGGCTAGTGCGATGACTGCTGTGACACCAAGGACTGCACCAACTGCTGCACCGACAATAGTACCAGTAGATATACCAGACGACGTGTGGGTAGGGGACGATGAAGGGGAACTTGTCGACGATGAAACGGGCACTACAGTGGAGGTCGGCGACTGAGCACTAAGACAACTCGCATCATTGGAAAGGGCAACTATTTGGGTATCAGAGGATCCGCCTGTATGACCCAGGGCGTCGGTCATTGTGAAAACAATCGTAGTTCCAGCTTCGACGTTGGCAGTCCATGTATAGCTTGTACCTGTTGGGGGAGGGGATAGCGTGAACGAGTCTCCGCCAGGAATAAGTCCCTAGTGTAGAGATCTGAGCATGAAATAAATCGAGAGTCCAACCTGGACTGACCGTAATTGTGACGGGAAGGGTAGCCCCATCATAACCGTTGAATATGTAGGGACTAGTGTTTCGGTAAGTTTCCTAAGTGCAAGGGATCCATCAAGATCTTGAGCATACCTGCACTGTTTCAATGAAGATGGCAGATTAAAAAAGAATGGAAGAGTAAGATTGGAGGTATCGCAGGAGATACCTGCGGCTGGTGCTCCCACAGTGAGTAATTCGGATGTTCCGCCAGTTCCAAAGCCAGTTGTGTCGGACATGGTCAGCAAGAATTGGTGCCCCTGGAGGAATGGAATGGGCGAGACTTGAAACGAGCCTTGGTTGTTTTGAAACGCTGTCGATGGTACGGATACGTTCCTCGGAATGTTGTAAACCTTTCAGCATGGGCTAAGGGAATACTGACTGCCAGAGATTGACGACTCACGGGTGTCAACATAACTTCAAAAGGAGGGTTGCCCCCTAACGATTGCATATATTAAAAACAAAAAGGTAATTCAGCCGGGCTCACTTACCCGTCCACGAGACGTTCAAGGAGCCACATTGGGCTGGCGATGACCCGACGGTGACATTAAATGGTAGTGCGGCAGAAAAATATAAAGCAAAGCATAAGAACAAAGGTATGAGAGGAGAACGCATACTGAAACGATGGAGGTCAGCTTGGCTGGAAGCTCCCCCTCGAGGGAGTATCTGACGGTGGGGACAAGACAATTTGTGGGCGGAGGCGTGTGTACGAACCAGTGTAGTTACGTCAGCAAAAGCTGACAGCGGCGTGCGTCATGATGCAACCTGACGGAGTCTCCTTGCCGACGAGGTGAACGTTCCAGAGTGTCCGCTGCCCAGCTCGCTGCATGGCGACGACGAGCACGTCTAGTCTGTCGCAGTGTCGCAGGGCAACCATTCAGCATCGCAGTGCGACCCGTTCTGACCAAGTCAATGAATGGGGATAGACACGTGTTGGAGATTCACCGCCACACACCACAGGAATTGAGTCGCCGCACCAAATTACGGGAGTTGCCGTGAACTAAGTCTCATGCAGGGGCCTCCTCGCCGTCAACCACATCGAGCAAACCCGCGCCGAGGTACGTTTGTCCGTCCAAGACCATCCAGAGTCCATCTTTGCACCGTCTGTGCATAGGTTTTGATCATCGCAGTTGGTCTAATCTCGATGCACGATGGATGGGCTCGGCAGAGTTGGATGTGAGCTGCACTTGACTGACCCTCTTTTCGCAGATAGGAGATGGGTTTCGCACACAACAACGGTTCGTCGTCGGTATTCCTACCTCGTTGCAGCCTAACGTTCCAGGTAATTCTAGTTCTTCACGGCAACCACTTCCGCAAGGACTGGCAGCGCCGTGTGCGCACCTGGTTTGATCAACCCGGTCGCAAGCTTCGCAGACGCACAGCTCGCAAGGTCAAAGCCGCCAAGCTCGGCGTCCGCCCTCTCAGCCTTCTCCGTCCCGCCGTTCGTGGCCAGACCGTTCGTTACAACCGCAAGCTTCGTGAAGGACGCGGATTCAGCCTCACTGAACTCAAGGAAGCAGGTATCAACCGCAAGAAGGCACGTGGCATCGGCATCGTCGTTGACCACCGGAGGAGAAACCTGAGCGAGGAGGGCAAGGCTCTCAATGTCGAACGATTGAAGGCCTACAAAACTAAACTGGTCGTCTTTCCTCGAAAGGCATCCAAGCCCAAGAAGGGTGATTCCACCGTAAGCATTTTTAGGCCTTCAGATGTAAGCCCAATCATCTGAGCGTGATGCCAGGGTGACGATCTCAAGGCCGAGACAACGCGGGCTGCTATTCCTCTCCCCGAATCATATGCCCACGAACCTCCTCGTAGAATCACGGAGGAAGAACGGTCGTTCGAGGCGTACAGAACCCTTCGCATCGCACGTGCCAATGCCCGATATGAGGGTGTACGCAAGCTACGGGCTGCAAAGGTACGCCAATTTCCGATTAGCCGCTTATCAGCATTCGAATCATCGTCGCTATTTAGAAAGAGGAAGAAGAAGCAAACAAGAAGAAGTAATAAGCTCGACTTACTCTTTATCTTGCTCCTCCATGTCCCATTTTTCGATCACTCCTGTATATCCCAAAAGTCCGAGTGCATGCAGCCAGACTTCCAATGTCACATTCACTCTGATAGGTATCCCTTATGAATGTGATTTATGTGGTTCCACCACTGTATGACCATGAAATGTTTGATCAACAAGTACTGTGCTTCGAAGCAATTTGGGTATCTAGAATCTGGAACGTCCAGGAGTTGTCGCGAGTAATCATACCCAACGATATACGATTGGTCCAACCTTAGTTCGCCTTCTTCACGATTGCTTCCTGAATTTCTTTATCTGCAACTACCCCAACAAGGCGGACTTGGTCTGCGACCGCCTTGAGAACATTCAACACGTCTCCATTGCCCTTGATGAAACCAAACTCGGCGTAGACGAGTCCCTGCTCCTTGGCATATCGTTTCACCATCACGCTGGCTTCACGCAGGTTGTGACGCGGAAGACGAGGAAAGAGATGGTGAGTGACCTGAAGATGGAGGCCACCATGAACAAAAGAAAGATAGGATGGACATATTACGTCAGTAGTCGTCCTGAGCTGGCGGTGAGGAAACGATTCTGTAGGACCAAGGTCTGCCGTCGACATGGAAAAATGTGAGAGCACGATCTACAGAGAATGCATGCTGTAAGTGGTGAATAATCTCATTGACAGCCCCACTCACTTGGACATGGAGGGGGCTGGTGACGATATGAGAGACGATGAGATAGGTCAACGCATTGATCCACGATCCACAGCCCTTGAGTAGTGCACCGTACCACGACCAAAAGAATACGACGCCAATGACCTCGAGCCACCATGACCATTTCCCACCCCTCGCTTTGGGGGTATCAAACGCTTTTCGAACTAAGAAGCCATAGGCATTTGCATAGAGGTTAAATCTACCGAACGCAAGGAGAATGTAGAAAAGCTTGTGTTGGAAGGAGACGACGACAGCCGAGAAACGGTCAAAGAGCATGGTTCGTCTGTAATAGGAAGACCACAGTGACTTGAAGAACGCAGTCGAGATTGCTAGAAACGGGAGATGTTCGATATCGGGATCGCTTAGAAGCGTGAGGGTGGGGACGAAAAGTACGAAAGACGAGACCTACTGGGAAGGATGGTTCGTGACGACTGACAAGCCAAGCTTTAGTCAAGGTCACGAAAGCGATGAAAGACTTACGATGGTGCACATTGTGGTTCTGAAATAAAATAAAATAAAGCACAGGAGGTGTCATGAGTGTGTTTGAAACAAAGACGAAGACTTACGTCGACCCACCAGCCTATGCTGAGGCCGCCAATAAAGTCAGCAATAAAGATAGCAAAGAGACGATCTATGGTCCAGTCATGTGTGACACCCATGTGACCGAGGTCGTGGACGGTGAAGACGAGTTGGTGCCAAAGCAATCCAAGGCAGACGGCACTGGCGATAAGCCAGCCATGCTTATACGCGTAAGCGGAGGAAGCAACCAAAAGAAAGTATCGAGCGACCTCTGGACCGTAGCCAGCGAGATAGCGGGTCTTGTATAGACCAGCATCGATGATACGCTTGTGGAGCTCCTTGTAGGCAGCGGAATGACGAGCTTGGACCTTGAGGGACAAGTTGGAAGGAGGAGGGAAAAGGGTTGTGGGGGAGGGACCACTTGTGTCCTGGAGAAGAGAGCAGTCTTTCTGGACGAGGAGTATTTCGGAGGACAGGCTACCAGGAGATGACGTGACAGGGCGTGCCTCGTTGTGCCAGATGAAGGAGCCGTTGGAAGATAGCTTACGGACCCAGCCCGACATGAATGGGGGAAGGAAGGGGTCCCAGACGTGCTGGGAGGTGTCGACAGTGCCGATAGCATATTTCTTGATAGTGTGGACGGTGTGCTCGGCGTGGTACGCGTCGATTTCGTCGGCAGCGTCACGGCCGACAAAGTGGAGGATTGCGAGCGCGCCACCGGGATGTGCAGCGAGCCACGCGTGTGGGATGCGGAGGAGGAGGTCGTTGTAGACGACGAGGGACTCGCCGGCGAGGATGCGGGCGGCGACGTCCTCGCGGGACCAACGTCTGTGTACGAAGCCCATTAAATAATTTCGAGCAGGTCAAGGGTGGACGCCACCCGTGGCTTTTGTGTGGGCCGTATAAATAGCGGAGGACAGCCAAGGAATCTAGTCTTGCGCACGGCCATCTCCTCGTCGAACGCACCCCCCTCGTCGTCGTCGTCGTCGTCGTCCCCGACAGCGCCGACGCCCACAGCACTGACCCACTCACAACTCATCTAGCTTGGCGTGGGAACTCCCTCAAAACGACGATTACGATGGCGCGGCCAGGCAGCAGTTCCGCGAACAAGCCACCATCAAAGCCCCATCCGCACCCGCTTCTGCAGTCCCAGCCTCAGCCTCAGAATCCTCAGATCGCACGGCACAGGACTCGTCACAGGTCCTACTCTGACCCATTTTCGGACCCGGTTCATCAGGTGAAGCCCATCCCTCGATTGCCGCCCGAACCACCCCCAAAACCCCCCTTACCTTCCAAGATGGT
>JBBPJS010001213.1:0-11712 GCA_038088835.1 Singerocomus rubriflavus
GTATGCATCGAATATGAATATGTGGCTCACCGTTCTACTAGGAATCGCGAGAGTGGCGGTCGGCAACTATCATCGGTCACTACGCCGCCAGCTGCATCGCATCTCAACCAGACACTCGATGGGCTCGATCTGGCGACAGTTTCACGACCACAGAACGTCCGTACTTCTGGCGTTGCACATTCGAAAGAGATAACAAGTAAGGACGAGAAACAAAAAGATCGTATGTAACAACAGTCGCCTTTACATGTCAGAATGTTTGACAGTTCCCTATACATGCAGTGGAAAAAAAACTAGAGAGTGTCGTGGAATGGCTCAATGCATGGAACTCCAAGGAGACACATCAGCGGACGTTCCTTCAGCGGCAACCTGATACATGTACATGGGTGCTCAAGACGAACGCGTATCAGCAGTGGAGGGGTGCAGACAACTCGTTTTTATGGGTACATGGGAAACGTAAGATGTTTAAAGCCCTTCTATGTTCTTGTTGCTAAGGTGGACATGCTCGCAGCCGGATCGGGCAAGTCCGTCCTAACGTGGGTGTGTACTCCATGACTCGCTGTGGTATTGACTCTTGTTACAGTGCCTTCGTGATTGAAGAACTTGGAAAGACACTGCAAGACGACGAGGTTTTGGTGTACTTTTATTGCGATTTCCGAGACAAACGGTCCACTAGCGCAGCTGAAGTGCTGCGTTCTTTGCTCTCCCAGTTGATCCGACAATTCCGTCGTCACGCGGTCGATCCTGGTGATCTAATCAACAAACTCGTGGAAGAGAAAGACGAAGGTGGTATAACTATCAGTAACGCCACGTTTCTTGCTCGCTACGTTTGCCGTGCAGCAAAGCAGTTCCATAAACAACCGTTCCATGTTATCGACGCCCTGGACGAGTGCAATGATGTCGAGGGGCTACTTGATGCCCTTGCCGAATTGCGAAGTGGTGGTATCCGGTTGTTGACTGTTAGTCGACCAAAGCAAATCATCAAGGACAGCCTCTCAGGCCTTCCTTTCGTCGACATGGAAAGAATGAAACTGGAAATATCAGCGGACATTAGATTGCATGTCACACGAGAGGTGGACTCCCACCGACGACTAAGAGCCTTGGATGCTAGTTTGAAGGAGGAGATCCTCTCTGTATTGTGCGAGAAAGCTGGTGGAATGTGAGTATATAGTATACAATTGTTGCGCAAACACATAATTTCTGAGGCACAGGTTCCGCTGGGTGCAGTGTCAACTCAATGCTATCAAGGAATGTTGTACTGCATTAGAGATTCGGGAAGCGCTCAGAGATCTTCCGAGCGACCTGAACGCGACATACGAGCGCATCCTCTTGGAGATTGACAAGACCAAGCGACAAGGCAACACCGCCCGGCGTGCGTTAGGTTTGCTTGTAATTGCTTTGCGACCTTTGCAACTCTCCGAAATCATGGAAGGCCTCTCAGTTGACTTCAAGCAGCGAGCCTTCAACCATGATCTTGCACCAGTTCACGAGGACGTCTTACTGGATGCGTTGAGCAGTTTAGTAATGTATGATGAAGAGACAGATGTCATCGTCCTGTCTCACTTCACTGTCGGGGTATGGTCAATATTATGATTACCTCTATCTAGCAACTGAATTGTCGTTTGTACTCAGGAATATTTGACAGCGGAGTCAACTCGCCACACGTATCCAGTATATCATGTGAACAAACAGCTAGCTCACACACAGTTGGCTCTGCTGTGTCTTTGTTACGTCGGTATCATCCTTAGGCACCTTCAAAATCCCGACAGTTATAGAGCATCACCCCATGGCACATACAAGCAGCGGCTTCATCGCGATAACACTAATGCAACCACCTCCCATTCCGGACACCATTCTGAATCTTCCGAACAACTATTCAAGTCTCATCCACTTCTTCAATATGTACTATCTGTCGGTTTCTGCCACCTCCAACACGTCGACCCGACGCGTAGAGCGATCCTGTGTGCCATTGGAGAATTTCAATTAGATGTGCAACAGCATCCATTGGAATGGGAACAATTGCGCGAGCTAGAGAGAATTGGTACTTCCACCATTAAATACCCGACTTCAAAGCACGACATGGCGTTGTATATCCTTATCGCCTTCGCTCCCGAGGCACTCCTCGATTCATTCATTGGCTTCACTGGATTTCAGCCAAAGGTCGGCACGAATCCACTCATTTATGCGGCATACCTCCGAAAGATTAAGCATGCGCGGACCTTGTTGTCAAGAGGTGCCAACCTGAATTGCAGAGGGCTGAATGTCCAGAGTTCCCGCCAGGTTCTACCACTCGAGATTGCTGCTCGGAAGGGTGGCCGCAAAATGATCGATCTCTTTTTAGATGAAGGGAGTCATGTGCCTCATGAGTTATTTGAGCGCGCTCTGCTGACCGAACCTCTCCCGTTTTCTGCTTCCATTGTCGAGAGGTTGTTACAGACTGATGACTTTGTGGAATGGGTGACTGATGTTCAAGATTGGAGCGTACTTCTACGCACACTAGATCCAAAGGCGTACAGAAGATCAGGTTTATTCATGTGGTTATGCTCACTGTTTCTTCCACAACCAAGTCCGAATGAAATTCAGCGAAGGCTCCTTCAGATAGGCTGTAACCCATTTGCCCGATTTGATTGGCCATCCCTGCGCAAGGCAGTATCCGGACGGGATACCTCCACCATCAAACTCATGCTTTTCCAACATATATCATTCCCCTCTGACACCTTCCATGCATTGCGGAATGCAACCCCAGCCATGAGACAACTCTTCCTCGACATGGGATATGGAGAAGATGATGTTGCTCCACGCACTGCGGATACTCCGAATTCATCTGGTCCCGAACAAAGGCGTTTCGGATCAAGTGCCTGATCAAAGTACTTATTCCCTGTGCTAGGATAGCTGTTTTGTATGTTGAATTTTACAGTGTGCATATGAAGACTCAGGAGATTCTACTGTTGGAGTAGGGTGTTGGAACTACATATTGTACAATATCTGAAAGTCGAGTATAGTGTCCTGTCGAATCACGTAAAGCAAAGTACCTCTATATGCGGTATCGTATAGATACGGGTGTCTGTTTGTGCGCTCGTGAGGGGTCACGATGGTGTCAGGATGATCGAAAACAGTATACTTGTATGAATGAAGGGCCTGGAATGGACAAGATGGAATATGGGGACCAAACGGAGAGAAATTGATGCATTGGTGACAGCGTGCAAAAGTGAGTACATAACTTTACCATATAGTGAGAGCAGATGTAAAAGCAAGAGGGAGAGCTCTATAAGAGCACTCGCTGCATAAGGAACTCCGATAGACGTGAATGGGTAGTTACTAGCTACGTCTGTTTACCTTACGCCGTCGTCCCTTGCATTCAGAAAGGTGGTGACCAGATCACCAACAGGTGGGATTCGCTTTACAGTAAACCTGGAGTCTCGATTAGAAGCGCAACACTTCGAAGTTCTACAACTACAAGAGAAAACATGCGGTTCATACCGGTGGGGAGTACCACAATTGGTGAACCTAGGTTGCGAAGAGGTGGACGTGGCCATGACACAAGAGGCTTTGCATAAGTAGGGCGAGTGTTAATGAAAGTGTATTAGGGCACCCTTCAGTGCTCAGCGCCAAGTATGGTTTGTCTGCGCGAATGAATGGGAGCGGTGAGCAGGGTTGGCCTCAGTGACAACACGGGAGGAGGCAATGGAGAGTGACACACCGTAGCAATCCTACTGAGTCACAAATTTGTGCTTGAGGCGAGTTATGAGGTCCTGGATATGGGAGTCCACGTCGGTTCATATGCCTCCATGCGTCCACATGACGAACAACATCAGCAAATTGTCAACTTACTTTTCCTGCTTTTTACTGCTTTTTCCACACTTTTTACTGCTTTGTGGTCCCAAAAAGCAAATCAGCAGAAAAGTTCAAAAAAGTACCAAAAAAGTAAATGTACATTTTGCTGATGAACCGAACGAGATTCCCATCTATTCACGCCTTTTTGTCGTCTAGTGCAGTAAGAAGCCTGAACTTCGTGTCCAAAAACAATCACACTTTGGATTTGGTACGCACAGATCCCCATTCGACGACAAGATCAAACGAGTGGTGTCAGTGTTCTACGGGTGCTCTTACTTTCCATATTCGGACGACATGGAATACGAGACCGTAGTCCCATACATTCGCTGGACGGCACCACTAATTTCTACCAGGATTTACCAGTCCTCTCCTTAATTTGACAGGTACTTCGAGTGGCTCCTGGCGTCCTCGGTGCATCTCAGCATTCTCACTGTGACCTGTCCTTTTCGGTCTTGACGCGATTGTATGAGCTTGCTTCCCTCCCTGACTCGCCCCCTTCAGCTAGTATTGTAGTATTGATTCGTTTTGAGCCATGACATGTGCTGTTTGATGTGCTATCCATCCTGCCATGTCTTCCTTCCGTTTAATCTCGTTTCTATTCAAGTCGATTCAGTGTTCTGTCTGGCGTCGAAACCCCTCAGTTAGTCTCCAATGTCCGGCTCTTACATCACCAAGTGTACAAAAGTTATAGATTCGGAGAGATTCAGGCGTCGCAGTCGCAGACAATGTAGATAGTGTCGTCAATAGGGCATGTATATAGACGAATATAAGAGAACTGCCTTTTCGATCGACAACATGCAAAGACGATGTCATGAGGTCGTCACGCGATTCCACTACATGTCAGCCGTCGACTTGACCTTACTAGATATCATTTGGAATGCGAAATATCATTCTATAGCGACGAAATGTGATGCAATTGCAATATACTTAGTCCTACCGAGTAGACACAGTACACGACAGCAAACAACACGGGTCGACAACACAACCCGATGACATGATTAGTACCACGGTATGGTTCCGGCGAAGCGGGGAAGTAGAGGCAGGAATTCAAACAAGTAGGTGATGAGGCCGGTTGTGGATAAGGATGGGAAGGAGTAAACCAGGGAGTATGGATTGAAGGGGGGCCTTACTTTCTATATGTCGTTGTCGTCTTGCCCAGTCATCCCTATGCCGTCATCGTCATAGTGTGGTGGTGGTGGTGGTGGTGGTGGTGGTGGTGCACCGCTGATCGTCGCAGTGCAGAAGCACTGGTAATCCCTAAATCGTCGACATCGCTGTGTCATTGTGTCATTGTCGGGCGGTGGGTTGGCAACGCCTGCACCATCCGTCGGCATCATCGGCATTGCAGCGCCGTGGCACTGGCCAAGACGCGTTGGCGTCGTAATTTTCGTGCCATTGGTTGGCAGCCCGTGTACGATGTCCATCGTTGTTATTGTAGCGCCGTGGAATTGGCCATGGGCGCGTCGGCGACGTTGTCGTAGTCATGCCGTGGATTGGCAACCCTTGTGCCACGTCCGTCTTCGTCGCAGCGCCGTAGCATTTGTCATTGGCGCGTCGGCATCGTCGTCGTTCTGTGGGAATGACCATACCCATACAATTGTCGTCCAAGTGGAGCACTTTCAGGCATGATATCAGAAGGTTCACCTAGAACACTCAAAATATGAATATATGTGCATACACTCAACAAAAGTAACAGGTGTGAGTTTATCACCAACACCTGTTGTGGATTATTCATCATTTTGCGCTCGACTCTGATGTGCTCTGACAAGGATTGACAGGACAATGAATACAGGGAATGGGGGGGAGTGCACCACTTTCAGCAGCCAAGACAGCTAAGCAGTGAACTGGACAGATGTTGACAGTGTCTTCACAGACACGATTACGGGCGAAGTGGCTGGGAGGCTAGTTGATCTTTGACGCAACTCGATGGATCTCGATCATTCACTACTTGGGAGCCTGGGAGGAACCCACCGGCACACTTTATTTGGTGTTAATATTGTTGGGTAGGGTATGGCGCTGATGGGCTATCTTGAGAAATGGCAAACGACTCTGGTGCGGGATGATGGGGGTGAGAGGATAGCGGGGTAAGGGACTTTGCGCATCGGACCCCGTGTTAATCGTTACCACGTGACGTGAGTAGTGTGAAAACTTCAGAGTTCACATAATACTTAGAGCTTTTCTAAGCCTTAATATATAAAATATATGATTATATAGAGCGTGTTCTATATCCCCTTAAAATAAAAAATTATAAGTGTCGTCCAAATAGATACTCATATGTATTTTTAAATGTATTTTCACCCCCGTACAAGTGTGAAGTACCGGTGTGTGACGACGACAGCAGCCAATATAGTACCACGGCAAGATAATGACGGACGCAGAGGTGGCCAGTGCCACCTGTGAGAGACCGAGCGAACTATGAAATAGAGACAATGAGTCTAGGGTACATTAGTGTCTGTGGTAAGGACAGTAAAGATAGGTGTGGCTTACCTCCAGTCTATGATATTGGACTGGAGGAGAGTCGCGGCGTGGTGTGTGAAGCAAATGAGCGTTGTCCATAAATGGTAAGCTAACGAGTGTAAGAAAGGTAACGTAGTGCGGGGTGTTCTCCAACACCACCGCCACCACCTCAATGACGACAGCGACAACGATAATGGTGTGAGGGTGGCCAACCCTACACCGCCACGACGACAGCACGGAGGTGGCCAACACCACAGTACCCATCAACACCACCACAGCACGATATGGCCAATACCACTGCGCCACGACGCCGACAATGCCAACGACTGCACAAGGGAGGTGATCAACTTCATAACCCCACGATGCCGACGATAGCGCTACCACGACAATGTGGACGACCACAAAAGCGCAGGGTAGTCAACCCCACTACGTAACTCCTATAACGATGACAGCAGAATGCATGTGGCCAATGCCACGATGCAACGACGCCGACGACTGCGCGGGGACGGTGGCCGACCGCATAGCACCACCACCACCACGGCAGCTGCAATGGGGTCACCCACCCTCGTGCTTGCTTGTCCGCCCCTGCCACTTCGTTCCCCCGGACCTGTTCGTGTGCAAACGCGAATTTGAGCACGATGACGTGCTCATATTTGCATTTGCACGTGGGCGCTGTTCTGGTCACCCATGCCCACTTCCCTCCTGCCAGACCTGCGGGTATACCCACAATGGGTACGTGTACGGGTGTTAAAATTAGTACCCGCGCTTTTACCGGTCAGAGTGCTGATACATGAGGTATACCCATGCTATTCCATAGTGGTGGTGTGGGTTGCCGTCACCATAACGAGGAACATTGTATTCATCTATAGAAGGGACGAGCTGATTGCAGTCATTAAGGATGCAGTGGTCCCCATGGACCACAACAGAGGGGGAGATGCGGCCAATCCAGTCACATGTGCAATACTATCATCGGGACATGGCACCTGGCAGGTCCAGGGCTGTAGTAGCCACTTCATCTCGCAGTTCAACATTGCCAACCTGAGTCGAGGTAAAGGACCCACCCACTACAGCGCCCGCTGGGTGTTGGCGCCATGACTGGCATATGGGGGCGATGAGTATTCGACCTCTAGATCAATTAAAATTTGAGCAAAATATATAGTTCGTCTTACCCAAAAGTGGGACTATATTGTCATGCCGCATTTGCAGGGGACGTTGTAGTATGAACATCGACTTGCAGTCGGGGCTAGGTAGTGAGTTGTGCGTCCAGAAGCGTTCGCCGACGATTGTCTTAGTCATTGCATCATATCGGGTATTATCCTGTTTCTGTAACTTTGGTGATGACTGTTGGAATTAGCAAGCACGCGCGCAGCCACAGCCACAACCGGTCCGAATGACTACCGGTGCTCATATGGCTCAACGCGCCACCATTGCTCACATATTGGACATCGTATGGACCATTTCACTGCCTTCATCGCATATTCACTGTTTCTCTTATTCCTGTGTCTCGCATATCTGGAGCTCTGTAAGCTCCTAGTATCTCCTTTAGATGCTATTCATTTACTTTCATATATAAGACTGCTTTTTGTACTCAGAGCACCTCAGTCTGTTGTCGAGCACACGACTGAGGTGAGATACTTGTTAATTAGTTTTCCTTGTTGGAGATTGACAAGCGCATTTGCAGGTGAAACAGGCACATGCAGGGATGTTTCCATTGCAATCTATTGTGGACCCTCTTTTGTTTTACTTATTACTTTAGCTGCTGACTGATAGACAGTCATGCGATACATATATCCTGATGTACCACTCTACTTTTCTCTTTCGTATATAAGACCGATTATGTACTATGATCACCCCAGTCCATTGCATCCGTGCAACGACTGAGTTAGACTCTTGATAGCTGTTCTCACATTCCTATGTACTCATAACTAACTTGTACATAGTTGTTCTTGTTGGAGATCATCCCGTCCTAGTACAACACATGCAAACATTCACAGTACAATTACCATATTGGGACAGTAGTATTAATTAACATACGGCCACCAGCTATGCTTTCCTCCAGTCTCATACAACGTCGACTGGAGGTAAGCCATTGCTATACACTACACACAATACCTACTCACATACTTTAGTCCTTACAGACTTGTACTCTAGGTAGATATTAACTGAGTCTCATACAACGTTGACTGGAGTCCTTACAGACTTGTACCCTAGATCTGCTGCTCTGGCCCTGCCTGAGACTGTCTCCCGGGTGTCGGTTCTTTTACAGGTTATGAGCCCTGCCTAGCACAGAAACAAAAACAGAGAATCATGTCAACAGACCCACCATGCAGACACCTGAGCAACACGATACCACTCAGTACAGTTGGACGCCTCCGACCTGCCAGATTCTCAAACATACCAGACTCCCCGAGCCCCCTCCCTCACACCTCCAACGTTGAACCAATATCCATATCACATGCACCATCATGCACACCAAGTGCCCCACAACCATCTCACTGCCCAACAATACCATCCACCAACATACTGGACGAGGATACTGATGATGAAGATGAGGTACACTTCACGCTAAAGAAGACCATAGACACACAAAGATTCTCACATCTCCTCAAACTAAGACCCCGACTCAACAGCACGAACTATGCTACATGGCTAGCCGTTATCGAGGACGCACTTCACACAGCCTCACTCCACATCTACCTCAATGAGTCCTTTCGCCCAGATGACATAACAACCAACCGACTCAGCCACATCAGATGGCACAAGGCCAATTCATTTGTCAAATCCATACTCATGGCAACAATGACAGAAGAGGTCCAAACACAGATTAGCCACCTCACCACTGCTGCACAGATATGGTCTGAAACGCGCCGCCTCCACTCTGGTACCACTGCGACCGACTGGACACTCACCATCCTATCACTTGTCAGCACTCACTATACCGATGGCGAAGACGTGTTAACACACATTACAAAAATGAAGGCCCTTCGTCGCGATCTCATACTTATGCATCGCGACATCCCTGACGACCTCTTCGCATGTTTCCTCCGCATATCCATGCCACCAACATGGAACTACACATTCTCAGCTCTCCCTGACTACTACTCCTCTGCCGAAGTCGAACGCCACATCCGTGATGAGTCAGGAGTCCGTGCAAACCAAAAATTCAACAGCTCAAGCGCCCTTTAGGCAACCCAACCATACTGCGACCACCATAAATGCACAGGTCACTGGACCAAGGACTGCCGTTCCAAAGGCCAGCAGAAAAGAAAACAGAACAAAGTGGAAAAGAGCGAGAAAGATGAAGACAAAGAAAAGCCGAGACAACCCAAACCAAAGGACAAGGGCAAACTGAACCGAAAATGGGCCAACCAAGCCATTGCCGACAGTGACAATGACTCAGAGAAAGAGCGATCCGACTCAAGTCTCTCCGAAACCGCCCTTCTCACAACCATGCCAACCCGTCCCAATCTTGGGTGGATCCTTGACAGTGGAGCCACCAACCACATCTGCACAGAACGATCCGCATTCACCATGCTCACACCCATGAACAAGTCAATAAGAGAAATAGTCAAAGATGGACCTGAACTACATGTCCTCGGCATCAGGACAGTACTCTTCAAAACTTCAGTCAAAGGCCAAGCTGACCATGTCATCAAACTCCTAGATGTGAACTACTGCCCCAACACCTGTGACAACCTCATATCAGAGAGCCGGATCGACCGCAAAGGATTTGAGATCGTAAAACACAACGGACACATAACTATCAGAAAGCCTAACTGCGAAATCTCCCTTGAAGGCCAACTACAAGGAAACCTATATGAAATACATGGCTCCACCATCCCTCCCACATCTGACCACGCTGTTGCCTTCACTGCCCTCCTCTTATCCAACCTTGATCTCTGGCATGCCCACCTTGGACACATCAGCCTCAAATCACTCTGATACCTTAACTGTCACAACCTCATAACTGGAATGGACCTTCCAGGAAAAGAAGAACTGAGCCCCTGCAACGGATGTGCCAAAGGCAAGCACCACTCAGCCCCATTCCCAATCACCACTAACAACTGTGCAACAAAAGCCATCGAGCGCCTCCACATGGACCTACAAGGCCCCTTCGACACCTCTACCTTGGGCTACAAATACACCCTAGGCGTCATTAATGACTACAGCTGAAAAGGGTGGAAGAAGTTCCTATGACACAAAGACGATGCCACTGACCGTATCAAAGTACTGATCGAATGCCTTGAAACATATACTGGATCATGCATCAAAGTAATTCGTTCTGACCATGGTGGTGAATTCTTAGATTCCAGGCTTTAGTCATATCTCAAACGCAAAGGCATAACACACGAATTATCTGCCCCACATACATCCCAACAAAACAGTGTCGCTGAATGCTTCAATCAGACAACCCACAAGAGTGCACTTGCCATGCTCGAGGACGCAAAAATGTCAAAGGGCTTCTGGCCTGAAGCACATGACTATGCCAACTATGTTCAGAATTGAAGCCCCACAAAAGCCCTTACATGCACAACACCAAATGAGGCCTTCTATGGCCACAAACCAAGCATCTCCACACTCTGGATCTTCGGCTCCCACTGCCATGTACGCATCCCACCTGACTTACGACACAAACTCGACCCACACTTCATTGACGGGATTCTCTGTGGCTTCGAACGAGGATCCAAGGCCTACAAAGTATGGGTCCCATTCAAACACAAATTCATCACCTCGCGTGATGTCATCACATATGAACGAACATGCAACTGCGACAACACCGACCCCCCACCCATACCCACCACCCCCAGTAAGGAGATGCCCCAAACTACTATACTGGCTCCTCAGATTGAGGGGGTGACACAGGAATCCAATTCAAGCAACCACACACCAGCCTTTACACCTCCTGTAAACCCAGCACCAGACAACACACCACCACCACCACACCAATCAGAACGCATTACATGACCATCATGGAAAAAGGAGGCCATGGAGAAACAAGCCACAAAGAAAGCCAAAGAACATATCAACCGAAAAGCCCTATGGGAAGCTCGAAAACAATGCGCAACCAACACCACCATACAACCACCCAAACAATCAGCCATACAAGTGGCCTACACCATGGCCTATGGCAACGACACACCATAGAACTTCTGACAAGCTATATCTAGTCCCAACTCAGATGAATGGTGGAAAGCAATGCAGGATGAACTTGACATGCTACAGAAGCGCAAGACCTGGGAACTCGTCAACTGACCCAAAGATTGCAAGGTCATCAGATGCCGATGGACATATGTAATCAAACGTGGCCCTGACGACAAGATCACTCAATACAAGGCACGACTCGTCGCACAAGGTTTCTTACAAGTACCTGGCCTTGACTTCACTGACACGTTCTCACCCACAGTCCGACTCGACTCACTCCGC
>JBBPJS010001214.1:0-11711 GCA_038088835.1 Singerocomus rubriflavus
ATATAGGCTGCCTCATGAGCATAGCCTCTTTTATTTCTGTTTTATTAAAAAAGCCTTTTCTTCATTTCTGTTGCTTCTTTACTTCTCTTTATCTAATCTATCTTCATCACATGACTAGGTCAGGTGACAGGTCACATAACTGATCACATGATCAGGCCCAGACCACTGATGTCATGCATATAGGCTGCCTCATGAGCATAGCCTCTTTTATTTCTGTTTTATTAAAAAAGCCTTTTCTTCATTTCTGTTGCTTCTTTACTTCTCTTCCATTCTAATGCCTCATGGCATTAATCTCCACTTCTTCTTTTCTATTTTTGCTATCTCCTTATCTATGATGTCACCTGGTCTGTGTGCATTCTTGTACAGTATAAATACAGGGAGTATTGCGACTGATCCTTCTCAGTCTAATCCATTTGAATATTCACCTCCTAGTAAGGTTGAGTCCTTAAGGATATTACTTCCCTTCACCCTACTACCATTCTATCTTTGTGCCTGTGTGGACTTTGTGGCAAGACCCTGCATGGTGTCTGCATAGCAAGCTCTAGTTGTCACTGCTCAAGAAGTATAGTTGTTTCCTAGATGGTGTAACACTTGGATTAGACTATTAACATGCCTGGTCTTGTGGGATAGTGTCCACTACTCCCTCTTTATAGTATCCTCCTCATTCTCGCAGCTGCTCCATTGATTCCAACAATCATCTGATTGTTGAAGACATTAAGCTTGGCCTGTATGCTCAGTACCCTCTTCCAGAAGAAGAACGTGGCTGTCAGACCATAGCTGGTCCATACATCAATCTTTCTGCCCACAACCCCCAGATTTGGGATCCATATTGAATTCTCTCCTGTGACCCATTGCCCATTCCTTTCAGCCTCTACAACTACTTGGACTATGAAGACCAAGTTGAACCACAGGATCTAGCTCAAATCCATTAGTACATGTTATTCAAACCAGAGCTCACTAATGACTGGATCGACTGGTGCCTCTCCAAGCACTTCAGTCCCATTGTTAATAAATATTTCACCTGTCATGAAGAAGAGAGGTTAGTGTCAAGTCTATGGAGAAAATGACCTAAGGATGAGAGGGTGGCACATACCTGGTGGAGTTGGAATTTATTGCCTCTGGGTATAGGAGTCATTCGCATTGTGTCATGTCAGTCCAAACTTGAACCATAACACCACCCACCTGCAAGGATGTCCAGCCCCTTGCAAAGCCAAACCCCCATCGACAATGCTGAACTGGTTGAGCTACAAGCTCATGTCAAGGAGTTCACAGTGTGGAAAAAGCAGGAGGAGTAGCAATGACAATGATGTGAGGCAGAGGAATGAGCCAGGAAGGAGAAGGAGCAATGGGAGGTGGAGGCTGCATGAGCATGCACAGCAGTGAAGAAGAAAAGGAGGGCGGAGGTTGAGCACTGAAAGAAGGAGGAGGAGAAGAAGAGATGAAAGGAGAAGGCAAAGGCGAAGGGGAAGGCTTGGGTGATGGTGAGTGACCCGGTGAGTAAGATATGGAGAACTGTGACAATACTAACAATAGTATAGAAAAGTATAGAGACAGAAGAGGAGGAAGGAAAGGAAGGATAAAAATGCAAGGCAGAAGAGAAGCCCATATGCAAGAGGTGTGTGGCACACAGGTGGGCACCAAAGGCATGTCATACCTTCAGTGTGCCAAGGCGCATGCAGTGTGTCAGAGGAAGAAGGAGAAAAATGGGGAGAAGAAGAAAAAAAAGGTGCACCTCATCACAGAACCCCAGACAGAAGATCAGAAGCGACCACATTTAGTGGTTGAAATCACAACAATGAGGAAGACAAAGTGGGCACAGGTCGAAGATGGTCTTCAGAGACAGAGCCCTTAAGGATCTCAGGCAGATACAAAAACAGGGACCCCACAGCAAAACCCACAGAGATTCCAGGGCAACAGGGCACAAACTCATTCAAGTTTGCCCTGCTCAAGATGATGTTCCGCATATCTGGGGCATTGGAAAGGATGGCCCATGCAATGGATGGCTGATGGGCAAAGTCAAAGGAGAAGAGGTGTCAGACTGCCCCAGAGGTGATGAAGGAGGCCACCCAGTGCAAGATAGAGGTGGCAGCGGAGGCAGATATGGAGTGCATGGAGGCAGGTGTGGAGTGCATGGAGGCAAGTGTGGAGACAGAGAAGGGTGCGGAGGAAAAGGGGGATGAGGAGAAAGAGAGGAACATGGAGGAAGTGGAGTAATTAATATACAAAGCACTTTTGTCTTTTGTATATATTTTTATAGTCTTTTTATGTGTGCTTTTCTTTTTCTCTTATTGTGAATGAGTCATGGAACAAAGCAAGGGAGTAGAAATGATGTTACAAGGCAAAGAGAGTGAGAAAAAGGAGAGGGGTGCATCTGAGCCTCCTATTCCAAAGCAGGTAGTGGCCCAGGTCTATCAGGGTACCTCTAATGGAAGTCTGAGATGAGGTCCTGTGCATTTCCTAACTCTGTGGCAAAAAGCCAGGAGGTCTTATCATTAGTACCCTTGTAACCGAGCCAATGCACCAGGTACAGAAGTTGGCAAAGACGTCTCCTCTGATCGATCTTGAAGTCAAGTATTTCTGCGATCTTGTACTCTGATTTTCCATTGACCTCCACAGAAGGTGGTGGAGGTTGAACATGATTTGGTATAGTATTTGGAGTTGAAGGTTCTAACTAAGAAACATGGAAAATGGGATGAGCTGAGCATATAGAGTCAGGTAAACATAGCATAAAGGAGTGACTACCCAGATGGGCAATTATAGTGAAAGGTTCAAGGTTCTTTTCAGAAAGCTTTTTGGAAGGTCACATAGAATGAAAGTATTTTGCTTTTATATAGACCAGGTCTCTGACTTGGAAGTCTGGAGCTGGACTACATCTGGCATCAGTGGGACCTTGATATTGCTTCTGCATTTCTAACATCTCTGATCAAAGGAACTCATGGAGCTCCTTCAAATCAGTGACATAGGAGGAGGCTGTGGAGGAGGTTAGTGTACGATCAGAGAAGACAGAAAGATTAGGGTGGTATCCCTTGTTGGCAAAGAATGGGGATACACCAGTGATAACACTGGACACATTGTTGTAGGCGAATTCTGCGAGAGGAAGGAGATCAGCCCAATTGTCTTGTTGATAGTTACAATAGACTTGGAGGTATTGCTCCAGAGTCTGATTTGCATGCTTCATTTGACCATCACCTTTGGGGTGGTATTCAGAGGTGAAGTGGAGACACATCTCTAATGCTTTTCCTAGAGAGCAAAAGAAGTGAGACACAAACTCTGAGCCCCTGTTGGAGGTAACATGGGATGGAACTCCATGCTTGGAAAAGACATTGATCAAGAACAATTTAGCAAGGTCAGCAGAGGTAACAGTATCATGAGTAGGAATGAAGATAGCCTGCTTTAACAACCTATCAATTACCACAAGGATGGTAGTGGAACTGTCTGAAGTTGGGAGTTGCTTGATGAAATCCATCAAAATGGAGTTCCATGGCTTCTCTGGTACTGGGAGTTGCTTGAGGAGACCATAGGGGCAATGTTGAGGCACCTTGGCATGAGCACAGGATGTGCAAGAACTGACATAGTCCTTGATGAATGTCTGGATGCCTGGCCATGTATACTCATGGTGAATGAGCTCTAGGGTGCAGTTTTGCCCAAAATGGCCTGCAGTTGGATGGTCATGGAATGCTTGCAGAATGCAGAGTGAAAGGTCATTGGCTTCTGAGACATAGATATGGTTATTCCAGAGCAGAAAGCCATCAGAGGAAATGGTCCAACGAGGGTCTGTAGGGGGATTAGTTACAAGGAGCAAAAAGGAAACAGAATCAGAGGGCAAGGTGAAGATGATGTCGGAGTGGAGTTGTTCTATGTCAATGATGTAAGAAGCCCAGAGAACTGGAGCTTTGAGGTAGGTGGCTTGGAGGAACAAAGCAAGTTGGTCCTGAGTAAAGATGGGTCTGAAGTTGTGAGGGTTAGCAAAAGCATAGTCCACGTCCCCCTCCATAGGATAGACATCCCATTGTCTAGTTAAGGCATCAGGTTTGATCCCAAGCCTACCAGGACAGTACTTGATGGCGAGGTTGAATTGGCAGAGAAACTCTAACCAGTGCACTTGTCTGCAGGTCAGGAGCTTGGCACCTGTAAAGTATTCGAGGTTCTTGTGATTAGTAAGGACAACAATTGAAGTACCAGCGCCCTCCAAGTAATGGTGCCATTAAGAAAATGCCTCGAAGATGGCAAGGAGTTCTTTATCATGAACGTTGTAATTTAACTCCACATCCCAGAGGGAATGGGAGTAGAATATGATGGGATGGAGTTCACCATCAGGGAGAGTGATAGAAAGAATATCTGCAATTGCATAGTCCAAAGCATCAGTCTCAACAGTGATAGGAGCATCCAGAGCCCAGTGCACAAGCACCAGAGTGGATGTAAAAGCCTCCTTTAGAGACTGGAATGCATGCTGGCAGTCCGCAGAGAAATCCCAGTGGACATTCTTGCCAGTAAGGTGAGTGAGTGGAACAATGATTTTAGCATAATCACAAATAAAATGATGATAGAAATTGGCGAAGCCCAGAAATGCCTGGATGTCCTTAACCTTACAAGGTTTAGGCCAATTAGTAATTGCCTTGATCTTGTCAGCAGCCATGAAAAAACTGGAGGGAGAGAGGATATAACCAAGGTATTCAACAGACTCAGAGTGCCATTCACACTTCTTCAGCTTCAGATATAACCCATTGGCACAGAGATGGCAAAGCACCTTCCAAACATGCTTCTTGTGGGAAGCGATGTTCTGGAAGTAAACCAAGATGTCATCGAGATACACTACTATGCAGACATCCAGCATATTGGTGAAGATGCTGTTGATGAAGTGCTGAAAGGTAGCAGAAGCATTAGTAAGACTGAACAGCATGACCAACCATTCAAACGACCCATAGCAAGTCCAAAATGTAGTCTTCCACTTGTCTCCCGAAGCAATGCAGACCAAGTGGTATGCATGCTGGAGATTGAGCTTCATGTAGACCTTTGCTCCACTCAGAGCATCTAGGAGGTTAGTAGTGCATGGAAGAGGGTAACAATCTTTTTTGGTGATGGCATTAAGGCCTCAAAAGTCAATGCAGAAATGGAGAGATCCATTCTTCTTCTTAACAAAAAGCATTGGAGCAGCATGGGGCGAGCTGGAGGCTTGAATGAACCCAATATTGAGGTGCTCATTGATGAATTCCCATAGGGCCTGAGTTTCTGTTGAAGAGAGTGAGTATAACTTTCCTATAGGAGGTTCGGCACCCTCCTCCAGATCAATCTTAAGATCAAAAGGATGATGAGGAGCTAGGGTGTCAGCTCATTTCTTACTAAAAATGTCTGCAAATTCATGGTACTCTGGAGGAACTCCAGAGAGGTCCACTACTTCTGGATTGTCAGAGATGGAGGTGGCATGAGCTTTGATCTGATTTGAGAACTGGAGGTGGACAGCAAATTGGACTGAGCCTTCCATCTTGCATGCGCAAGCGAATGCCACAGTGTTGATAAAGGAGATAGGTGGGCAAGTAAGTCTGGGTGCTGATGGTGATTTTGGAGGGTACTCCTGGGGCCTCTACCCCAGGGGAGCAGAGGATTATGTCAGGCTTGGAATTTCTTCTGTAGGAGCTGTGAACGAAATGCTGCTCATAACCCAGTCAATCAATGGATTGTAGTGGGTGAGCCAGCTGTGTCCTAGAACCAACAAATATGAGGAATCCAAGAAGGTGACAAAAAATATCATGGAGGTAGAATTGCCTAAGGGCAGGGAAATGGAAAGGTCTACTGTGGAGGAAATAACAGAAGCAGAGGACCCATCAAAGAGATGGAGTGAAATTGGAGGAACAGAGTTTGTAGGTATGCCATGCTTTTCAACAAAGGATGAATCAATAAAGCAATGAGTGGAGCCAGAGTCTATGAGTGTAGGTATAGAGGACAAAGAAAGCTAAGGAATAGAAACTAGAGGTTGAAGAGAGTTTGGATTGCAAAGAGCAGATGCATTGAGACATAACTCCATCAGAGCATGGTCAGGTTCAATGCGACTCCCAGCCTGTGTGAAGTCAGAGGAGTCACACTCTATTTTTTCACCTTAGAGAAGGTGGAGCTGGCAGGGGTTGTGGTAGTGGCCTGAGCCTTCACAGCTCTAGAGGTTGACTTTGAACACTCTTTGGTGGAATGCCCAGACTGTCCACAGAAAAGACATAGATTGTTCTTTAGCCAGCACTGACACTCCTCTGGGAGAAGTTTGCTATCTTTGTCAAGCTTCGATGAAATGAAAGGGTCAGTAGTACTACCCTTATTGTCCTTGTTCTTAGTAGTGGTGGAGTTTGAAGAACTCCCAATGGAGGTGGAGTTACCTTTGGACTTGTTGTCCTTGAGCTTTGATGAAGCAGAGTTCAGAGCATTTGACAATGTCTTTGAGGAGTGTTGGTGACCAGAGTTGGAATCAGAGGCCTTGGCTGCATGATTAAGCTCTTCCTTGTGCTTCCAGTAGTAATGGTTGATCTGCTGAGCGAGTGCTTAGAGGTCATGGATGTTGTTCAGCTTACCCTACTGTGACAGCTCATCCTTGATGCAGTCTGGGAGCCCATTGTAGAAGCTTTGGCAAAGAGCACCAGGGCTCTACTTGTGGACTTGAGTCATGAGTCGGTTCCATTCAACAATATACCTAGAAATACATTGTGAGTCCCACATCTGCAGTTGCTCAAGTTGAGCTTCTGTGTCAGCAACTGGATCATGAGGTCCAAAGTTAGACTGTAATTCAAAGAGGAAGGTTTTCCAGTTGGTCATCCATAGGGGACAAGACTGCAGAGGTTTGTCTCCAAGCAAGTCCAGCTTGAAGTACTCCAGGGCAATGCCCTTGAGGTATGACTGCACGAATGTTACCTTAGACTGGTCCTTCTTGAAGGACTTCAGGTTTGCTTGGAAGTTCAGTTCACACTGTACCACAAACAAATGAAGTTTCTTTAAATCTGTCTCATCAAATGGATCAGGTTTGTGGACTTTGGTCTTTGGAGGATTGAAGCTTTTCTTACACAATGCCTGTTTAGTTAGCTCACAAATGGAATCAGCAAGTTGAGAAAAAGGTTCATAAGTCAAAGAAACATTATTAGCAGCTTCAGAGATGTCCTCCTGACATCGATCTCAAGGATCTTTGTCATCTCTGGAGTTGGAGAAGCTTGAGGAGGAGTTGTCACCATCTTTGCCATCATCTCCTGGCTCAGGGGGTGGAGGCCCTCCAAGCCCACCAGGTCCTGCATCATCTTCATTGCCCCAAAGTTTCCTAAAGCAGAGTCCTAGGGGGGACCCTGAATCTTCAGAAAGCAGTGTCAAGGGAGACAACAAGCTTTAATTGGTAAGGTATTCTGAGATGGAGTCACCAGGCCTGGCAGATAGGCTGATGAATTCACCAGGGATGGTACAAGTGCTGTCAAAAGCACTACACAGAGCACTTTCATGCTGATAGGTGAATGTTTGTGAAGTCATGATTGAAGAGATAGATCCTATACAAGTGTGAGTATGAATATACTGTCAAGTCTGTGTCCTCCACATCGAAGTCTAATCAGAGTTGCAAAGTTCTAAGGGGGTCAGCAGCAGGGGTGGACTGGAAGTCCTGATGGGGGAACAGAGTAATAGGGGAACTCAATGAGGACATTGGTGCAGGACTTATGTATCACACCCTTGTATAGGCCCGTGTCCTCGAATTTCGGAGAACATAGAAGCAGAGGTTCAAAGCAAAGGTGAAGTAGGAGGTGTAGGAGTTAAGGGGAGATCGAATGAGGACAGGAGGAGTGACTTAGTTGATATTCATACTAAGGAAACATACAGGAGGTGCATCTCTTAAGTATGAGTGAAGTAAGATACAAGGTACAAGGTGAAACAATGTAGCATGTGGAAATGTCAAGTGACCATGTGGTCATGTTAAGAATATATGGAGGTATTAAAAAATGATGGAATAAAGGAAGAACAGTGATAATGACACTGACAATGATAGATAGAGACATACAAAGGATATAAATAGTAGGTCTGACATGTTTGAGGACTGATGCGAGCAGGAAAATGAACCTCAGGGTAGGAGCTCCAAAGAATAGGAGCTTCAAAGGATAGGAGGTATAGGAGTAACAAGGGGTGATGGAGGAGGTCGGAGATGGTTGGAGGAGGGGCAATAGGGGTCGAATGGATGGATATGACAGTTAGAAAGGATGAATAATAAGTTGGAAAAAGCTAAGGAAAAGGTAAAGAAGTTAAAACAGAAGAAGAAGAACCATAAGCAGAAAATCTCTCTCTTAGGTGCCAAGCATCATTTTAACTTATGCTCTTGTCGCTATGCTTTATGGTCTCTAGGCCTAGTAGCTTAGATCATTTCTCAATATGCACTTCGATCTATTTGCATTATATCAAGGGACTCCTGACCCCAACGATGATTTACCTGACTCTCCTGTAAACAACACTCCACATTACTCTTCACCAGCCTTACCAACTCCTATTGCTCCTCCCAGCATGTCTACAAACCAACAACTCACTGACATTCTCAACCATCTCATTCAGCTTACATTGAACATTAATTCACAGTCTCATCAAAAAGATGTAACAAAAAAGATTACTGATTCAGGAAACTGGGATGGCAAGAGAGAATCCTTATGTCTCTGGCTTACTAAAATTCAGGTATGGCAAGATGTTTGTCATATCCCGTGTCTCAAGTCTACTTTGGTACCTCTGTACTATTTCTGTTGTACCTCTGGTTTGTCTCTCCTCCGTTCTCCAGTACCTACTCCATTCGGACTTGTACTTAGTGTTTCTCCCTAACTCTGTTCCTGTTACATTCTCCTATGTCACTTATACCTTATGTTCCATTTCTTGCTTAGTTAGAACTCTGATACCAGTGCTCACTTAGGAGCACAGCTCTGAGGCTGTGCTCCAGCATAGTCTTACCTCTGACCCCTCTGGTACATACTGTAACCCAACTCTGGACTTAGTCATCCAAGTCCCTCCATATATAAACTCCGTAGTTACATCTTGTATACTTTAGTTTGAATATCGATATAATCTGACACTCTCCCCACTTATTCTCTAAGTTGTTGACCGACTTCTCCTATTACCCCCTCCAACCTCCAACCTCTAACCCTCCATAAATTCAGGACAACCAGATCCTGTGCAAGGGCACACCATATAAGGTGAAGCCAAGTCCTGTCCAAACCCCTCAACTCTGGACCTTTAGAGTTCCCCTCAAAGCAGCATCCATCCAAAGTTTAACAATGTTTAACAATGGGGCTCTGATGAGCTTCATTGTATTGCAGTACTCTCCAGATTTGAAGGAGGACAAGCCATACTCTTCACACATTTAGAAATTGAGGAGTATATATATGAAGAAAAAGAATGAATCTTGAATGCACAAGGAAATGCCACTGCTAACTGAAAGGGAGATGCAGCATGGCCCGATTGGGATGCTTTAAAAGCAAAGATTGTGCACTACTTTTGCATTGACTCTTTAGCTCATGAATCTCTAACCAAGCTAGAGAATCTAAGACAAAATGGGCACAACACTTTTGATTGGCTTTCCCATTTTAAGATGCTGGCAGATGAAGCTGAAGTCACTGATGACTATTGCCTTGTTCTCCTCAAACGATTAGTTGATAGGCCCATCTATCACCAAGTCAATATGTGGAAACATGACACCATGTGGTCTGAATGGTGTACCAAAATCCAAGAAGTTGGTATGGCATTTGAAAAGGAATGAGAGGAAAGAGGCAATTTCGCTTCTTATCAGCCAAGGCCTTCCATGCCTCCTCAACATTTCATGCAACATCCTCAACCACATCTATGGTCTCCCAATACACAATACTCCACACTGCATGGTGCACCACTATTATGAATTGTGTATGATACTTAATACAATGACTGCTTGCTTGCATGCATGAGTACACAATCATAACTTTCCCTGATCACATGACCTCTCTTGTTCCCTTCACATCTTCACTCTTCATCCTGTCACATCTTCACATCATCACTTCCTCTTCCTTTACATTGTCACAACCTCACCGATCACTCTTTCATTCTGATCACCTCACCCTTCTCATTTCTGTCATTCCCTTTAATCAGTACAATCACTATCGAGATTGTATCTCGATCATAACCCTGCAAGATTCTAGATGAATCTCTGTCATGATCCCCCTTCCAGATCTTTCACGTCTTGTGATTGATCTTCCATCATACATTAAATCCTGCATCTCATGTCCACTTCTTTCATTCTGATACATGAGGTTGCCTAACATTTCATACATGGACATTACCCTTACAGTATAGCCAATAGCATTAATGTCATATACCCTAGACCCTTGTCACAGCTTGGTCTGTGCACGATTCCTGTATCTATAAGTAGTGGTATTATGAGTTGGCTGTTCCCCCAGCCTAATCCACTTGTTTTCTCACATTCTACCCTGCCTACCAAGGTGGCCTAGTGACAACAGTACAAGTAAAGGATGTTATTTGCCTAGCCCCTCTTCATTGAGACCCTAGGAGTGAGATGTCTGGAGATAAAGCTAACCTTTATCCTTCCTTCCATCATACCATTGTACCAGTCCCTCATACCACTGAACTGCCAATGTATTGGCCTATGAGCAAGCTTATTTCTCAACAAAGTACAGAACCCAGTATCAAGTAGAACAGAAGACATTCTTTGGAAGATAACAAACCACTAGAAACTACTAAAGATCATGTGACTAGAACCATCATTGTAACATTCCTGATGTTATACCTGCGATCCTGAGAGGCTATCATTGCCATATGGATCTTATCATATTAGTTATAGCATTCACAGATATTTAAGCCATGAGTAGCACAGCATCTCTCATTGGGACATATGTTGGGATTATACAAAACAGACCCATATATCTATGATGACACTGCCTTTGTTCTTAAGGATAGTAACCTGGCAATAACTATGTGATTACCCAAGAGCCAGAACCCTCACTCCAAGGCTCGAACATGATTATGCCTTTCCTATTAGGGGTTAGGTATTAGGAGGAAGACAGAGTACTGTTGCAAGAGTATGGATACTATAAAGGACTTGCAAGAGTAGTTCTAGAGATCTTGTCATAGAAAGTGTTACGAATTGTGTATGATACTTAATGATACGACAGTACAATGACTGCTTGCTTGCATGCATGAGTACTATTCATGACTCATCCCTGATCACGTGACCTTCCTCGTTCCCTTCACACCTTCACGCCTTCACCCTGTCACGTCTTCACATCATCACGCTCTCTTCCTTCATACCGTCACGACCTCACCAATCACTCTTCCATTCCGATCACCTCCCCTTTCTCATTTCCGTCGTTCCCTCCGATCGGTACGATTACTCTCACAAACCCTGCAAGATCCTAGATGGATCTCTGCCACGATCTCCCTTCCGATCAGTTACATCTTGTGATCAATCATCCCCTATATTTTAGACCCTGCATCTCATCTCCGCTTCATTCCATTCTTTAGAAGAGATGCCTAACCTTTTACTCATGGACTATACCCTTTACCCTAGTAGCCTCTAGCATTAATCCCGCTATACCCTAGACCCTAGTCATAGCTTGGTCTGTGCACCATCTTGTAACGTATAAGTAGTGGGGTTATGAGTAGGGCTGTTCCCCCAGCCTAATCCACTTGTTACCTCGCGTCCTACCCTGCCTACCAAGGTGGCCTAGTGACTAAGTACA
>JBBPJS010001215.1:0-11710 GCA_038088835.1 Singerocomus rubriflavus
ACAGCTATTCACCTACCGGTCCTTTATTGGATTCCTAGGAATAAGGCATGTCTGAAGATAAAGCTAACCATCCCCTCCTCCCTCTTATCATTCCATTGTATCATCCTAGCACCACTGTATTGCCGACTTAGGGCTAGCTAGCCAACTTGTTCAAGTACTCATACAGATCCCAGTAACAGAGAAGAACGGAATACATTCGTTGTATCAAGAACTGTACCAGCAATTATCAAAGATCATGTGACGTAGTCCCTTATCATTCAGACTACTAATGTTATATCTGTGATTCTGAGAGGCTATCATTGCTGTGTGGATCTTATCTTATTATAGTAATAAATACTGATAACTTAAGCCACAAGTAGCATTGCATCTCTCATTGGAACATATATGGAGGTCAACATATCAGAACAGACTCCTGTATCTATGGTGGCACTGCCTTTACTTTCAAGAATAACAACCTGGTAACAGTCATGCGATTACCCAAGGCTCAGAACCCTTGCCCCAAGAGCCGAACATGATTATGCTATACACATTAGATTATAGTGTTAGGAGGAAGACAGAACCACGATGCAATAGTTCATCAGTTATCAAGGACTTGCAAGAGTAGTTCTGGAGATCTCATATTAGGAAGTCCCCCTACCTCAGTCCCATCTTATATTCAATTCCCCTCTCTGCTGTCCAGCACTCTCTCTTCCAGATGTTATCTCATAGGACTCGTCATATCATTCCCTGATCGTCTACCGGATTGGTTAGGTTGTGGTTGGGTAGATGGAACTCTTTGGTTCCGCAACAGCACCTCAGTTCATTGCATTGCATGATGACTAAGGTGAGCTACTCATATGTCTACTTTACTAGTTATTAACCTAATCTGTATATAGTGAACCTCTGATAGGTAATTATTATAGTCTGTTGCATTACATGATAACTGAGTGAACCTCTAATAGTTATGTGCCTGCATCTCTGATCAAATGTATGTTTCTATTAAGAGCTACCACCCCAACATTGCTGTCTATCCTAAATAAGATCTGTCCTCTGCCTGAGCCTGAGAATACTTCATCAATCTTAACTCCCTCCATTATTTCCTCTATGAAAAGATAAGCCTAGTCCAGTAGTATTATCAAGGTCTTATAAACACTAAATAAATGCTGGCACTAAACTCCAAAGTCAGTGATCAGATTTTTATTAAAGCTAAGTACTTTAGTTTTACATGTTTCTCCAAGAAACTCTCCAAAAAGAATCTTGGACTGTTTGATATCATTGCACAGGCAGATATACTCTCCTTTACATTCTATCTCCCAAAGAACATGAAATCCATACATTTGATCTTCTATGTCTTTCAATTAGAATCCATAAACCTCAACACCATCTCTAATTGCACACAACCATCTCTGCCTTCTATTAAAGTTGATAGTAAACTAGAGTATGAGATCTCTGAGATCTTAAACTTGAAAATAGACCATTGAAGAAAGAATTGCAAACTTCTTTATCTGGTCTGCTAATCTGAGTATAAGGGGACTGACAAAGAGACTTCTTGGCTACTTGCAACAGAGTTAGATCATATATTGGAGCTAGTTTTGGACCTTTATCTCTAATATCTAAAGAAGCCCAAACCTCATCATGCTTGATAAATAAGAACATTTGCATTTTGGAAGGAACTATTAAGGTATTTCTACATCCCTAATACCTCTGAACATGTCCTCCAACATGTTTGATACATCTTCATCCTCATTTGACTTTTCTATCTCTGATCTCTTCTCATTCTCATTATTTAGATAGACCTTTGTAATTTTAAGGTCCACCAGCTGGCCTACTGCTAGGATCAGCAGGTCCAGCCAGCTCTGCACCACATCCCAGTAATCATTAATCACTTTCATGACCAACTTTGCATACTTCCTCAATTTCAACTTATCTCCCATCTTCTCCAATTAAATCTTCTTTTGCAGTCTCTCCATCTTTTTCTCATCTTGTGCCTTCCTCTTTCTCCTCACCTTTGTCTTCTCCTTCCCAGGCCTCTCACACTATGCCTTAATGTATCAGAACTCCTTGCATGACATCACTTTCCCTGAATCAAGAATGCAGTTTAGCCCTCAATTCTTGCATTTCTGGCATATCAGTGCTGGCTCTGCTCAATCCTTGTCCTTGCTGGGGCCTTGCTCTGCTGCCACCTGCTCTATCTGTACTCCATTAGCTCTGCTGCCTATTTGCAATATGTTGACTTATCTTTTTCCTAACTGCTGCCTTAGCCTGTATATAATGCCTCATGTCCTTCTTCACCTGCTGTTTGACAGCCTCTTCTGCCCACCTTCACTCCTTCTCCTTCCTCTTTGCCTTTATCCACCACCTCCACTCTGCTGCCTTTGCCTCTTATAATACATTGTTGTCATTGATGCACTCTGCCAGTTGTTTATTGCTCCAAGTTTTGATGTCTGCAAAATCAAACATGATGGTTGGACTCTAAGGAGTTATCCACAAATCACTTAGACTTTATACTGTGCAGGTAACACTTTACTTGCTGTGACCTTCAAGAGTTCAGGCCTAAGAGGGGGATACCATCATATCCTATGTTTTAAGTCAACTTCAGTACCTTTATACCACCTCTGTTATATCTCTGGTCCATTTCTTCTCTGTTCTCCTATACCTACTCCATTCAGACTTGTACTTAGCAATTTCATTTTACATATATTACTTCTATCTTATGTTCCATTCTTTGTTTAGTTAGAACTCTAATACTGGTGCTTGCTTAGAAGTATAGCTCTGAGGCTGCACTCCAGCATAGTCTTATCTCCAACCTCTCTAATATATATTATAATCTGACTCTAGACTTAGTCATTTGAATCCCTCTATATATAAACTTCATAGTTACAACTTATATACTTCAGTTTGAATATTAACATAACCTAACACTTTCCCCACTTATCCTCTAAAGTTGTTGACTGACTTCTTTTATATACTTCCTCTAATCTATAACCTTCTGTTATGACATCACATCCACACCTTGTACTTTGTATTAACAAGTGTGTGCATGACTACACCCTGCATACTTTGTGTTAGCACATGAGTACAAATATCTATTCCTCATGACATCCCTGGTCACATGTTTACTCTGTTCCTTCTTCACTTCATCACTTTCCCATCATGTGTCCACACCTTAACCCCTCTTCTTTCTTCTCATGACTCTTATGACCCTTCATCAATCATCTATAGATCTGCCCTTTTCCTTTGATCAGTATAATCACTCATCTAGATTGATATCTAGATCATGACTCTGCAGAATCTTGATGATCTCTGCCACAATCATCACTTTTGATCTTTCACATCTTGTAATCAATCTTCCATTCCATGGTATGCACTATATTCATCTTAGCTCTTCCATTTCCTCCTAGATGAATACCTAACCTTTCATGCATGGACTCTTATCTCATATCTTATCTACCAATAGCCTTAATACTATATACCCTAGATCACAGGTCACAGCTTGGTCTGTGCACCTTTTTGTACCATATATAAGGGGTTGTGCAAGGGCTGTTGTCCCCCAGCCAAATACACTTGTTCACCTCTCCCACTCTGCCTTATCTGGTGGCCTGGTGATGTTTAAGGAATAGCAAGTAAAGAGGTAGCTATTCACCCACCTGGTCTTCAGACTGCCTGGAAGTGAGGCATTGCCTGAATGCAGTCTCATCATTATCCTCCCCTCTATTTATCTCTGTGTGGTCATGCAAGCTCAAGATACAGTTAAGACAAGTTACAGTCAAGACAACTTGAAGCCCACATTCTTTGTGAAGTATCACCTATCTTTGTGAAGGCTCTAATCTGAAGGCAAACCCATGTGATGCAAGATATTTCACTAGTCAAGCATATGTTATATCTGCAGAAGACATAGATGTATGCTGCTGGTTAACCTTATCATATTAACAGTTGTATTTATAGTTGTTTCTCCTTGCCTGTGGGCTTGGGGATAATCTCATTGAGTGCTGTGTGGAACACCCTAAGATTGTTATGACATCACAAGCATCACTTGTACTTTGTGTTAGCAAGTACATGCATGACTCTCTCAATGTACTCTGTGTTAGCATTGAGCACAATCATGTGACCTGCAGGTCACATGACTTCCCTTTCCCTGATCATGTGACTACTTCATTCCTTCACACCTTCACACCTTCACCTATCACGTGCATTACAATCTTCACTCTCTTCACTTCTTCACAATACTCATGAACCCACATTGATTATCTAGATTCTTGCCACATTCTTAAGGCTTCCATGCCTTCCTCATTTCTGCCCTTACCATCCAATTGATATGATCTCTTATCGAGATAACATCTCGATCATGACCCTGCAGGATCTTGATAATCTCTGCCATGATCTCTATTTTGATCTTTCATATCTTGTGATTGATCTTCCCCTTTACATTAAACCCTGCAGCTTCATGTCCACTCTTCCATTCTTGATGCATGAGGCTGCCTAAACTTTTACTCATGAACTAAACCCTTTACCTTATCTACTAATAGCACTAATAGTGTATATCCTAGATAGTCAGACATAGCTTGATCTGTGCACTCTCATGTACCATATATAAGGGGTTGTGCAAGGGCTGTTATTCCCCAGCCAAATCCACTTGTTCATCTTTCCTACTCTGCCTGCAAAGGTGGCCTAGTGATGTTTAAGGAATAGCAAGTAAAGAGGTAGCTATTCACTCACCTGGTCTTTGGACTGCCTGGGAGTGAGGCATTGCCTGGATGCAGTCCACTCTACTCCTCTCCTCTATTTTTATTACTGTATGGTCATACAAGCTCAAAATCTGGTCAAGATGATGTCATGGTCAAGACAACTCGAAGCTAACATTCTTTATGATATCATCTCTCTTTGTGAAGGACACTAATAATGATAGAAAATCTACATGATGCAAGACCTTATTGCAAGGCTCTATGGATGTTATACCTGCAGGTCCTAAAGGCATATGCTGCCATGGTCCCTTATCATATTAATGATTAGTATTTATAGTTGTTCCTTCTTGCCTGCAGGCTTGGAGATGATCTTGTTGGGTAACTGTGTGAAGACCCCAAGATGGGGTGGCACCCTTGACCAGCTTTCAAGGGTGGCAACCTAGAGATAGCCATGCAATTACTCAAGATCTGGACTCCTCACCCCAAGGGTTAACAATGATTATGCCAGTCTTTTAGATGCTGGTATTAGGAGGATGCATACTAGGTGCAATAGTTCTGGTAATACTGATGATGCAAGAGTTTATCAAGGTATAGAAGATCACCCTTTTCTTACTCCAACTCCCTTATAGCTATTCTAGCATTCTTCTTTTCACAACTCTCTAGAATTCTCTTGGTGATGCCAGATCACCTGACAGGTTATAGATGATGGATGATAGGCAGGATTATAGTGTTTCTTTGATCGCTCAACAAAGATGGGGTGGCACCCTTAACCAGCTTTCAAAAATAACAACCTGGAGATAGCCACATGATTACTCAAGAGCCCAACTCCTCATCTTATGGCTCATCTATGATTATGCCATACTTATAAAATATGATATTAGGAGGATGTGCACCAGCTGCAAGAGTGCTTGATAATACTGACAATGCAACAGTTTGTCAAGGTGTTGTAGATCATTCTTTCCTCACTTCCATTCCTCCTTTCACTGTTCAGCATTCTTCTCTCTAGACTTTCTTTAGGATTCTCTTGGTGATGCCAGATCACCTAATAGGTTATAGATAATGAATATAGATAGGGTTATAGTGTTTCTCTGGTCACTCAATATCTTTAACCCTTTATAAATTTGAGTCAATGAATTTTTTGCAAGAGTGCATTATATAAGATAAAGCCAAGTTCTGTCCAATTCTTTCAATTCTGAATTTTCAGAGTTTCCCTTAGAGTAGCATTCAACACAAGTTTAACACCATTTTTCAACAGCACTATTGCATGAATATATTGAAGAGATTTGAAATGGTGAACTATAAGCCTGTCTCCATGCCTTTGTAGCCTAATTTGCATCTATTTGTTGTGACATCATACATTCCCTTTACTTTTTTCTTCTTTTTGCTTATCTTATCTTTTATTTTTTGATTTTATCTTATCTTTCATTATATGATAGGTCACATGACTGATCACATGATCAGGCCTAGATCAATGATGTCATGCATGCAGGATGCCTCATGTGTATAGTCTCTTTAATTTCCATTTATGAAAGAAGCCTTCTTTTTATTTTCATTGCTTTTTTCCTTCTCTTTCATTCTGATGCCTCATGCTTGCATTAAGGATTTAATTTCTGCTTCTTCTTCCTATTTTTGCTATTTGGTTATCTATGATGTCATCTGGTCTATGCATATCTTCCAATAGTATAAATACAGGGTATATTTAACTGATTTCTCTTAGTCTAATTCACTTGGTTATTTGCCTTCTAGAGGTTAAGGCCTTAAGGATACTATTCCACTCTTATCATCATATCCTCTCTTATATCTTTGTGTCTGTGTGGATTTTGTGGCAAGACCCTGCATGATGTCTGCATTATATCAAGCCCTTGTCTTTGTGAAGCCAAAAGTATTGTGTTTCTCTAGGTTATATATCACTTGGATTAGACTTATTAATGTGCCTGGTCTTGTGTGGGATTAGTGTCCACTACTCCCTCTCTCCAGTATCCCTCTTGTGACCACTTCATTGACCTTAATAATCACCCACCAGTTGTTGAAAATGTTAAGCTTGATCTCTACACACAATATTCCCTCACTAATGAAGAGTATGCTGGTATCTTTGTGATAGCTGGCCCTTATGCAAACCTCCCTGCCTGCAACCCCCAGATTTGGGGTCCCCATCATATTCTATCCTGTGACCCATCCCTAGTACCTTTTGGTCTGTATAACTATCTTGATTATGAAGATGAAGTCATATCAAAGATACTAGCTCAGATCCATAACTATGTCTTATCTGAGCCTGCCACTACTAATGAGTGGATCAACTGGTGCTTATCTAAGCACTTCCACCTTGTCACCAACAAATACTTTATGTGTCATGAGAAAGAAGCTCTAGGAAAGACCAATAGTAGAATAGAATATGCAGAAGAGAAGTTGAAAAGGCTTAAAAAGCAGAAGAGTGATCATAAAAAGAAGATTGCTTTATTAGGTGCTAAGAAGCATTTCAATCTTTGTTCTTGCAGATATGCATTATAGTCACTAGGTCTAGTAGCTTAGTAACTTTTCCAATATGCACTTTAATCCTTTTGTGTCTTATTGAGGGACTTCTGAACCTTAAGATGATTCTTCTGACTTATCAGTAATCTCTACTTCTCACTACTCCCCACCTTCTTCTCCTACACCAAATATGTCTACCACTCAGCAACAGCTCACTAAGGTTCTCAATCATCTGATTCAGTTGATCTTAAACTTGAATTCTTAATCTTACCAAAAGAATATAACAAAAAAAATCACTAACCCAGACAATTGGGATAGCAAGAGAGAAACCCTGCACCTATGGCTTACAAAGATGCAAGTATGACAAGATATGCAGCAATGGGGATTAGACAAACTCCATGCCATTGCTGTTCTTTCAAGATTTGAAGGAGCTAACACCTCTCTCTTCACATATCTTGAAATTGAAAACTACATGAGAGGAGAAAAAAAATGGATTAAAGATGCCAATGGAAATGATACAGCTAATTGAAAAGAGAACATGGCTTGACCTGATTGGGATGCCCTTAAGGCCAAGATAGCCCACTACTTCTGCATTGATTCTCTAGCACATGAATTATTAACAAAGCTGGAGAACTTAAGACAAAATGGAAGGAATATTTTTGATTGGCTATCTCATTTTAAAATGTTGGCTGATGAAGCAGAGGTAGCTGATGATTACACACTAGTACTTCTCAAACAATTGGTAGATCATCCTATCTACCATCAAGTCAATATGTGGAAGCACAATGCATCATGGAAAAAATGGTGCAAAAAAATTCAAGAGATAGGAATGGCCTTTGAAAAGGAAGGGAAGAAAGGGGCAATTTTGCCTTATATTAACCCAGACCTGCCACTCCACCTCAATGTTTTTTGCAGCATCCTCAGCCTTGCCTCTGGTCTCCTAATTCCTCTTCTTACACTGCTTCTCATGGCCCACCTCCTTCCCACTTTACTGTGACTGGTATGCAATCTGATCATGGTGCTTTCATGGAGATAGAGGTGCAACAGACTACTGCTAATTAGCTCCCACTCATTAACAACCAATTTGTGCCCCCACACCTCTGTTATGGTTGCAGCAAACCAGGGCATATTCATGCCAACTGTTTTACCAATCCAAGAAGATTTGTAAGACAGCAGGTTATGTATGATCAATGGAGTCAACCTTTATTTTATCACTCTCTCCCTGCAATGGAACAAGAATATATGACCACACAAATGGTGGGCATGGAATTCTCTGCAGAACTCAATGAAAATGGCTGTCATTCTGCCCAGCTGTATAACATGCAGGATTTAGTACAAGTTTTCCAACAAGCACAAGTTTCACAAGCAGGTCCTTCCTTTTCTTCACCTGTTCCCCAGTCCAGCATGAGTGCCTGTGCTATTTACATGACTAAAGAAGCTGAGGCATACTACAGAGATAAGTTTGCTGTCAAAGCACATGCTGCAGCTACAAATAATATTTCTTTAAACTGAGTGAAACCAATGATGATAGGGGTATCAAAGGTCATGGACTCTTATGTAGTTCTCTTTCTCCTTTTATTTCATCTGACATTTCTAGTTTCTTCTTGTCTACTAATGTATTTGATAGCTCCAAGCTGGACTCTGCAATCAAAATGGCTTTTGATGTATCTGTTAGGGCATCTCAATTAAGTGCAGCACCAGATCTCAAACATAGTGTGCTTAATTCCCTGTTAAGACAAGTCAAAGTTCATGCTATAACTTATAAACCTCCTAGCTCTTTATCACACCACAGTGAATTCAATATCCCATGTTGTTAAGTTCATGTTCTCCTTGTTGAAGTTCAACCAGAGGTGCAGAGTTCTAGAGGAAATAGAGTAGTTAGTAGTAGGGATGGACCAAGGGCCCAAATAGAGGAACAGGATAAGGGAAAACTTAGTGAGAATGTTGGTGCAGGACTTATGTGTTATGCCCTTATATAGATCCATGTCCTTGGATTTCAGAGGACATGGGAGTAGAGGTCTGGAGCAGAGGAGGGATAGGGGGAGTAGAAGTTGTGAGGAGATCAAACAAGGACAGGAGGAGTACTTAGTTGATATTCATACTAAGGAAACATACAGAAGGTGCAGCTCTTAAGTATGAGTAAGATAAGATACAAAGGTGAAACAGATAAGCATTGGAAATATCAAGTGACCATATGGTTATGTCAAGAACATATGGAGGTATCAAAGAATAATGGAACAAAGGGTGGACAGTGACAATGATACTAACAATGATAGACAGAGACATACAAAGGATATAAATAATAAGTCTGATGTGTTTGAGGACTGGTGAAAGCAGGGGAACAAACTCCAGGATAGGAGCTCCAAAAAATAGAAGCTCTGAAGAGTAGGAGATGTAAGAGGAATGAGAGATAATGAAGGTGGCTAGAGATGATTGGAGGAGGGGCATAGAATAGATGGATATGATAGTGCCCCCCCATTAAGGCTAAGCCCTTGAGGCCTGGATATATGCAGGGAATGGGTATGACCAATCCTAGGAGGCAGTCAAGCCCCTGTGAAGAGAATGACCTAAGAATAAGGGGTGGCATATACCTGATGGAGTTGGAATTTGTTGCCTCTAGTTATAGGAGTCATTTGTGTCATGTCACATCAGCCCAAACTTGAACCATAACACCACCTACCATCATCAGTATGTCCAGCCCATTACAAAGCCCTACTCCTATCAATAATGCCAAATTGGTTAAGCTGCAAGCTCATGTCAAGGAGCTTATAGCATGAAAGAGGTAGGAGGAGCAGTTGTTGAGCAACCAAAGTGAAACACTATACTCTGCCTATCTTTCATCACCATAATCTGTTGGGTGATCTGACATCAACTTCTGAATTCTTGAAAATTGTTGGAATAACAAGCACACACACAGCCCAGGCCATGATCCATTTAACTAATCACCACTGTCATTAATGCACCACCATTCTTTGTATGGACACAAAGTACATCATACAGACCCTTCATTCTAGCCACACAGGGTAACTACATTCTTTTCCTGCCTCTATGGACACTTACTATATGGACACCATGTCTTTGACCCTTTCTTCTGACCCTCCTTTATGATACAATACAGAACTCATAGAGTATAAATGATGTCTCTCACACTTGAGCACCTTAGTTCATTGCATCACACAATGACTAAGGTGAGCTACTTATATATCTACTCTACTAGTTATTGACCTGATTTGTACATAGTGAACCTCTGATAGGTAATTATTACAGTCTGTTGCATTGCATGATAACTAAGTGAATCTCTAACAGTTGTGTGCCCACATCCCTGATCAAGTGTATATTTCTATCAGGTTATGAGCTCTGATTCCTTTGTCAATTGATCAAAGAACATATCAAGTAAATCACCATGTCCACTGCTGTTTCTGTTACCACTGACACCCTCTCAAGCAATGTTTCTAAGCTTGATGTCAAAGGGACAAACTAGGCCATCTTCTCCATTCATTTTCAAACCACAGTTGAGGCCAAAGAGTTGTGGGGACACTTCAATGGTACTGACATGAATCCAGACTATCAGCCAACCACTACTTGGGCTCTGACTGTGGAGCAAAAAGCTGAAAATGCCAAGTGGTTGAAGGACAAGTAAATGGTGAAATATTTACTAATCCAGTGCATTCCAGACTCAGCTGTGCTGCATATCCAGAGATAGATGATGGTTGCTGCCAAATGGACTGAGATTGTCAAAGAGTACATAAAAAAGGGTACATATGCACAGATCAATCTCTATATGCAATTCTTGGATTCCAAGCTTTTCAGGGGTGGAGATGTCTGCCAGTTTTTAGATGGGCTGTGAATGAAGTGAGAAGAATTAGCTGCCATTAGTGTTACGATCAACAAAAAGAATTACCAGTCCATCATTGTAAAATCTCTTCTCAACTCTCTTGCAAATTTCACTTCAAGTCAACTCACTACCACTCAACTGTACAGCTCATTGAAAACCTTGGATCCAGATATCCTGATTGCAATAATCACTAAGAAAGCTGATTATCAGAGGACAAAGTACTTACCTCAAGCTAACCAAAATTAAGATCATGATGAGGCAATGGCTGTTGAATCATTAGAGAGGACAAATGGACAAGGCTGGGGCCAAGGCAATGGAAACTGTTAGAAACACTTAAAGTGCAATCCACCAAAGTGTTGAGAGTGCAGCTCTACAGAACACCTAGCTGCATGACACAGGAAAGAGGAGAATAGTGGTGAGAAGAAATCTACCACTGATGTTGTGAACACTGTGAACAATTGAAGTGACTTCAAGGATGGTGCATTCACTATGATGGAGGAGTCCAGCAACAATGAGGAGGTATCAGGCTTGCTACTTGTCAAGTTGGATGATAAAGACAATGTCAGCAACTGGTTTTTAGTGGCAGATAAAGACATACTTGACAATATCTGGGACATGGATGAATCATGAGTGCTGAGAGTCAAAGATAAAGCATCTGTTGACTGCACTGGGCCTGCCAAAGAACCAGAGAATTTAGTCATGGATGCTAACAATAATAAAACTTACCCATATAAAGATAAGAGGC